>PGFW01041181.1:0-14646 GCA_003123925.1 Haematobia irritans | reverse complement strand
TTTTCACGATTTTTTTCTAAAGAAAATTTTTAAAATTTTTTTCTATACCAAACTTTGTCAAAAATTTTATTTCTATTAGAAAATTGGCAAATTTTTATTCTGTAGAAGATATTTGTAAAAATTTTTTCTTATAGAAAAATTTTTAAATTTAATTTCTTTTAGAAAATTCGTCAAATTTTTATTTCATAAGAAAAATTTTTACACAATTTTATTTCTATAAACATTTTATCAAATGTTTTTCTTTTTTCTTTATAGAAATTTTGTCAAAAAATTTTTTTTATTTATAACAAATTTTGCAAAATTTTTCATTTCTATAGAAAATTTTGTCCAAAATGTTATTTCTATTGAAAATTTTTTGAAAATTTTATTTCCATAGAAAATTGTTTCAAAATTTATTTCTATAGAGACATTTTTTGCAAATTTTATTTCTCATAGAAATTTTGTCAAAACTTCCATTTCTATAAGGAAAAATTTTGTCAAAAATTTATTTCTAATAGAAAATTTATGCAAAATTATTCTATAGAAAATTTTTTGCAAATTTATTTTCGAATTAGACAAATTTTGTCAAACTTCATTCTATAGAAAATTTTGTCAAAATGTCTTATTTAGTTTTTTTTATTTCTTAGAAAAATTTTTTGCAATATTCATTTCTAAAGAAAAATTTGTTCAAATTTTTTATTTCTATAGAAAATTTTTTTTCAAAGTTTATCTTTATTAGAAAAAATTTCAAAATTTATTTGTATTAGAAAATTTTGCAAAATTCCATTTCTACAGAGGAATGTTTGTCAAAATTCATTTCTACAGAAAATTTGTCAAAATTTTATTTCTATCGAAATTTTGTCAAAATTTTATTCTATAGGAAAAACTTGTCAAATTTTCATTTCTATAGAAAAATTTTGTCAAATTTTTATTCTTCGTAAAATTTTCGTCCAAAATTTTTTTTATAACAACCAATTTCGTTGCAAAATTTTATTCTATATAAAATTTTTGCAAAATGTTATTTCTATAGGAAAATGTTTTGCAAATTTTTATTTCTAAGAAAATTTTTCAAAACTTCAATTTATATAGAAAATTTTTTTTCAAAAATTTTCATTTCTACAGAAAATTTGTCCAATTTTATTTCTATCGAAAATTTTTGTCAAATTAATTTCTATTAGAAAATTTTGTCGAACATTTCATTTCTACAGAAAAATTTTTGTCAAAATTTTATTTCTATGAAAATTTTTTTCAAAATTTTATTTCTATAGGAAAATTTGTCAAATTTATTCTATAGGAAATTTCCTGTCAAAATTTTATTTCTTCTAAATCTTTGTCCAAAATATTTCTATCGTAAATTTTGTCAAATTTTATTTTCTATATAAATTTTTGCAAAATTATTTCTTATAGAAAATTTTGCAAATTTTTTCTATAGAAAATTTTGTCAAAACTTAATTTCTATAGCAAAATTGTCAAAATTTTATTTCAATTTAGAAAATTTTGTTTCAAAATTTCATTTCTATGCGAAAAATTTGTCAAAATTCTATTTCTATTCAAAAAATTTTGTCAACATTTTATTTCTATTCAAAATTTTGTCAAAATTCTATTTTCTATAGAAAATTGTGCAAATTTGTTATTTTCTATTAGAAAATTTTGTCAACAATTTTATTTCTATACGAAAAATTTTTGCATAATTTTTATTTCTATAGAAAATTTTTGCAAAATTTTTATTTCTATCGAAAATGTTGCCCAAAGTTTTATTCTCTATAGAAAACTGTCAAAATTTTATTTCTATAGAAAATTTTTGACAAATTTTAATTCTATAGAAAATTGCTGTCAACATTTTATTCTCTATATAAAATTTTGGCAAAATGTTTCTATAGAAAATTTTACAAATTTTATTTCTATCGACAAAAATTGTAAAAAACTTCAATTTCTATAGAAATTTTGTCAAACATTTTATTTATAAAAAATTTTGCAAATTTCATTCTACAAACAAAAATTTGCATCAAATTAATTTCTATCGAAAATTTTGTCAAATTTTATTTCTATCGAAAATTTTGTCAAATTTTATTTCTATAAAAATTTTGGAAAATATTTCTATAGAAAAATTTTGTTCAAATTTTTATTTCTATAAAATTTTTTGTCAAAATTTAGATACTCCAGAGGATCATTCCAATTCGACCACGATGAACATTACTTCATATTAACTAGTTTTTCATTTCGATGATCTTGATAAATATGATGGAGTGGTTCTTGCCCATTTTCTGTGAAGCCTAGTTTTTCCATAGAACTGACGATCTCTCAATATTTGTTTGGTTCTTACTTTAATTGTTTTGGTTTTCTTCTATCGCAATCAATTTATTCAATAATTTTACATAACTCTGATTCTTCCACACTTGGTGTGGAAAGAGTGGATCCATTTGAGACAAAATACAAACATACAAACAATAAAGATCTACCGTTTCAGTTCGTTGTTGTTTTTGTAATTTCTGTCCATGGAGAACGTGGTTATTTTTCTTGACATGACTTGCAATATGATGGATTTTTCCTAAAGGAGCTTAATCTAGTTCATAGATCCTCTACCATCATTGCCTATTCTTCCTCTCTATGAAGTCCAAGCGTATGTTTACTTAAGAATCAGTATGCAGGAATGAATACTTGTCAATTTCCAAGGAAATGTACACTTAAAACTCATAAAATAAACATGATTAGCGTTGCACTACTAAATGCTTGTCTATATATTTACGTTCTCATCTTATTCAATCCTTTGGGAGAAAAACTTACAAGCCCGAAAAAAACATCAGCAGCGAATGGCACGACACCTCTCAGTTTATGTCCGCGATGTTTTTCCTCTAGACTGATTTCTTTTCAGTTTAATTTATTCCTTTGTGTTTGAAGTTGGAAGTTAATAAAAACACAAACTGGGCATGACTTCACTAAGAACTCTGCCCAAAAATGTTTGTACTGTATACAGTATAAGAATAGCAGTATTGTTGATATTGTTGGAAATGAAAAATAAAATAAAATAAAATAAAATAAAATAAAATAAAACTAACAACATTCACTGAAATAAACACTTGACAATTATACAACATAGGTGGGATGATGTATAGTCAGTTGGACTGGCAATACTTTTAGAAAAAGTATTAAAGCCCTTTTACAGACAAAAAATCGAAATTTTATTTATATAGCAACTAAAATGTTGATAAAATTTTGACAAAATTTTATAGAAATAAAATTTTGCCAAATTTTTCTATCGAAATAAAACTTTTGACCAGAATTTTCTATAGAAATAAAATTTTGACAGAATTTTCTATAGAAATAAAAATTTTGATATTATTTGTCTAATAGAAATAATTTTTGAGACAATTTTCTATAGAAATTAAAATTGGAAAAAAATTTTTTATAGAATATAAATTTTTGACAAAATTTTTTTTAGAATAAAATTTTGCCAAATTTTTCTTTATCGCAAAAAAGTTGACAAATTTTTCTATCAAATAAAAATGTTGACATAATTTCTATACAAATAAATTTTTTGAGAAATTTCTATATGAAATAAATTTTTGACAAAAACAAATGTAATAGAAAATAAATTTTTGACAGCAATTTTCTATAGAAATAAAATTTTGGCCCCAGGAATTTTCTATAAGAAATAAATTTGACAAATTTTTTTTATAGAAAAAAATTGTTGACAACATTTTTTATTAGAAATAAAAAATTCTTGCCAATTTTCTATAGAAATTAAAATTCTGCGGAGAAATTTTTTTTTTATAGAAATAAACATTGTGAGAATTTTTTTTTTAATAGAAATAAAAATTGAGAAATTTTCTATAGAATAAAAATTTTGAACAAAAAAATTTTATGAAATGAAATTTTGACGAATTTTCTATAAGAAATAAAATTTGACAGAATTTTCTATTAGAAATAAATTTTGCAAAAATTTGGTTAGAAATAAAAATTTTGCCAAAATTTCTATCGCGCAAATAAAATTTGAGGAATTCTTTTTATAGAAATAAATTTGACATTAATTTGTATACAAATAATTTGACAGAATTTTCTATAGAACATTTAAATTTTTTGAGAAAATTTTCAATAGAAATAAAATTTTTGAAAAAAAAATTATAGAATTAATATTTTGACATTAAATTTCTATAAAATAAAATTTGCAAAAATTTTTATTGAATAAAATTTTGACAAAATTTGCTACCAGAAATAAAATTGTGATAATGTAATTATAGATATTTAAAATTGTGACAAATTTTTTATAGTAAGAAAAAATTTTTGCAAATTATTTTCTTTGGTGGTTTTCTATCGAAATAACAATGTTGACAAATACAAATAATTTTTGGAGAAAATATATTCATAGAAATGAAATTTTGAAAATATATATATATATATATATTTAAATATATTATATATACTATATATATATGATAATATATATAATATATACAATAATAGGTATATATATATATATATATATAATATATTGTATATATATTATATATTATTATATTATATATATATATATATATATATATATATATAATATCAATATATATATACCTTTATATATATATATATATTATATATATATATATATATATATATATATATAGTATATAATAATATATATATATAATATAATATATATATATATATTATATATATTATATATATATATATATATATATATATATATTATATTATATATATATTATATATATATATATATATATATATATATAATATTATATATTATATAGATATATAGATATATGTATATATATATAATATATATATATATATATATATAATATATATATATAATATATATATATATATATATATTAATATTATATATATATATTATATATATATATAGTAAATATATCAGTGTATATATAATACTTATATATATGTTATATATATATATAATATATATATATATATATATATATATTATATAATATATAGATATAATATAATAAATTTGGACAGAATTTTCTATATAGAAATAAAATTTACAAATTTTTTTTATAGAAGATCAAAATTTGACAAATTTTTATAGAAATAAAAATTTTGCCAAATTTTTCTATCAAAATAGAATTTAGACAACAAAAAGTTTTTAGAAATTTGACAGGAAGTTTCTATTTAAATTAAATTTTGACAACATTTCTATAGAAATAAAATTTTGACAAATTTTCTATAGAAATAAAAGTTTGACAAAATTTTTTTAGAAATAAAATTTTGAGAATTTTTATACCCTGCGCCACCACTGTGGAACAGGCGTATTATAATTAGTGCATATGTTTGTAACACCAGAAGAGACGAGATTAGGACACCAGGGCTGTGGAGTCGAGTCGGAGTCTTGCCGAGTCGGAAGTCTTAAGATTTGGCTGGAGTCGGCATCGGAGTCGGATCGTAAAAATTTTGCCGGACTCCGACTCCGGCTAAACCAATATTTTTAAAACACCTACATTTTTGTAACTAAAAAAGTTTTTTACGCAAATTAGTTTCCAATGCGTTATCGCATTCGATCAATGTATACACCCATGATGGAAATTGAAAATCAACTTCCCAATTACGGCATCATTATGTTTCGTTAGAATGTTAGACTTAGGCAAATGGGCTGGATCGATCATTTTAATCCCCATATCAATTTATTTGAAATTAATTCGAACATAATAATTCGAATTTATTGTTTTTAATTTTATTTTTAAGGCTATTATACCTACACACAATGACAGAACAAAACTCTGTCCATAAGCTGTTTTTTATAGAAAATTTTGTCACTATTTGTATTCGTATTATGGAAGTTTTGTCAAATTTAATTTCTATTAAAAAAAATTATTCTGAGATATTATTTACTATAGAAATATTATTTTCTATGAGAAAATTAATGTTCTATACACTTCCTATCCTTCTATAGAAATATAAAAAATAAAACAAGTAATATACAGCCGTAAGTCGTCCGGGCCGAATCATAAATACCCACACCATGAATCAAAATAATCTAATTCCTTAGAAAATTTCATGGGGGTTTTGATGACAATCAGTATACCAGTTCGCATTCCCGAAAATAAATGCAAACGATTTACCTCATCAGATTCCGGATTATAAGAACTATTTCTGTTTGAGTTTTTAAAAAGGAATCATTAAACATTATCCTGTAATAAAACGCAGATTCCCCAGCGGGTGCAAGAAAATAAGGAAAAAAACCCTTGATTTGAAATCTAAAATCATTATAGTACACCAACTGTTTTTATGATTACGAGAAAGGATATCGGCAAATTTTACATTTAATGATAAATGCACTTCTAGATACCCTCAATTCTGAAATCGGTGATATATGGAGGCCGTTACCAGCGTTGCAACAACGATTTTTTATTTTTGGACAAATTTTTCCAAAATTCGTACAGGGGACCAAGTTTCTAATTTAAATATAATATAATTTTAAAAGTCTTACATTTTTCCTAAAATTTGTCTTCGAAAGAATAAATTTTTTTCAAAATTCTTATTTGCTATATAAAATTTTGACCTCATTCTATTTCTATCGAAAATTTTGTCCATATTTTTATTTCTTTATAGAAAATTTTGGTCCAAAAAATTTTTATTTTCAAATTAGATTTCATTTTAGCCAAAATTTCCAATTTAGCCAAAATTTAATTTCTATAGCAAAAATGTAGCCAAAAGTTAATTCTATTGAAAATTTAAGCAAAAATTAATTCTGTAAAAAAGTGTTTAGCCAAAATTTTATTTCTTATTACATTATTTAGCATAGAAGATCTTTTTCTATAGAAAAAGTTTCGCAAAAATGTTATTTTTTCTTAAAATTTGTTACAAAATTTTTGCATAATATGTATCCCAAAATTTTTTTAAGAAGCTATATTTCTAACAAAAATTTTGTTTAAAGATTTTATTTCTATGAAAAAATTTTTAACATTTTATTTCTATGAAAATTTTGTTAAAATTTTGGATTCTATAAAATTTTTTTTTCAATGTTAATTTCTGCCAGAAAAATTCATTTGTCTTGACCATCGCGAACCAACTTCAATAATTTTTTAGGGTCTATTTTTGTCAACGGAAATGGGGTTACGCCAAAAACACTGGAAGGATACGTACGAGTTATTCCAGCACATGCTATTGTAGTTCCTTTAATAATAGACCCAAAACGGAGGGCCGGTTGTAAGGGACTATATCAAAACTGGAACGATACACAATATATTCGGCCGCACACCTCTTAAATGTCCTAGAATACCTCCCAGATTTCCAATTTCAGGCAATTGAATAAAAAGCTATGGATTGTGGAAGTCCAAGAAGTAACTCGTAACATCGGTCTAAAAGGGGGCTTATATCAAAACTTCGTCCGATAATGACCATCTTCGGCACGCCTTGTAATGTCCTATAATACCTCTAGATTTCCAATTTCAGACAAATTGGATAAAAAGTACGGATTCTAGAAGCTCAAGAAATAAAATCGGAATTCTGTCTATAATGCGGAGCTATATTAAAACATTGGTACCGATAATCACCATTTTCAGCACTCCTGCCTTATAGCCCTTAGAATACCTCTAGGTTTCTCATTTCTTGGCAATTGGAAAAAACTACGCGTTTTTATAAGCCCAAGACCCCAAATCGGTGCGAATCGGTTGATATGGGACGCTATAATCAAAACCTGGACCGATCTAGCCATCTTCGACTGACAACTTATTATACCCCTGTCTACCATCTCTATGGTGGTGGGTATAAAAATATTTTTATGTACGAAAATTTTGGCAAAAATTATTCTATAGAAAATTTGCTTCTATAGAAAATTGTGCAAAATTTTATTTACACAAAAAATTTTCCAAAATTTCTATTAATAATTTTTTCAAATTTTTTTCTATAGAAAATTGTGCCAAAATTTTGTTACTATAATTTTTTATACAAAATTTTACATTTTATTTTTATAGAAATTTAGTCTAAATTTTCTTCATTATAGAAAATTTTGCAGGATTTTATTTCTTTAGGAAAATTTTAGTTTTTTATTTACTACACAAAAAAAGCTTCCAAAAATGATCTATTGATATTTTTTCCAATTTTTATTTTCTTATAGAAAAATTTTGTCAAATTTTGTTTACTATAGATTTTTTTATTAGAAAATTTGGTAAAATTTAATTTATATAGAAAATTTTCTCAAACATTTATTTATATAGAGAATTTAGTTCAAAATTTTGTTTCTATAGAAAATTTTGGCAAACTTTTATTTACCTACACAGAAATTTTTCCAAAACTTTCTAATTTATATTTTTTTTCAAAATTTAATTTCTATTAAAACAATTGTAAAATTTTATTTTATATAGCAAATTTTTCTCAAATTTTTTTTCTTTACTGATACTCACTGCTAAGTCGAAAAACTGGTAAAGTGACTCAAATTTTGCTATATTAAAAAATTATGAATGTTGCCAAATATGCACGAGATTTTGTAGAAGTCTGATTTCAGATCTTTTAATCAAAATGCTAGATCTAAAACAAGTTGTGCAGATGTTATTGTTACAAATCGGCCCGCCGACTTTAGACTTTTCTTTGCACTTTTCATTTTTTGCGGTATAATGTCGTTAACGTCCATAATTGTTTAGATTTAAATTTTAGGTACCAGTGATTTTCTAGAAGTATATACAATTTGTCTAAATTGATTCAGATTTCAAATTCAATGCATATGGGAATTATAACCCTTTTTATAATTTTCGTCCACAATATACCATATATCACTGTCGGTATATTCTCACTATTATGTGGTATTTATATCCATTATTGTTATTATTAAACATTGCCCTAAATTTGAAATAAGAGTTTATTGGATAAATGCAGAAATTAAGCCTTTCTTGCACACATAAATAAATACGATACTTATATATCCGGTGTGTGTATACCCATTATATACCCACTCAATAGAAATACAAATAGTTGTACTTAAAATGAGATTTAGTTATATTACCCGGAGTCGGACCTGCTACGGAGTCGGAGTCGAGTTCGAGCTGATGAAAAATGCTGGAGTCGGAGTCGGAGTCAGAGCAAAATTGGCCTCGAATCCACAGCCCTGATAGACACATCGATGCCTTGCAATAATGCTCAGGGTGGGTCCCTGAGTCTATATAAACCATGTCCGTCTGTCCGTCGTTCGTCTGTATTGTGAACACATTTTTGTGATTACAAGTCTACGTCGCAATTTAAGTCCAATCGCCTTCAAATTTGGCAACATGTTCCTAAATTTGGGTCAGAATAGAACGCTATTAGGAAGAAATCGGTTCAGATTTAGATATTAGCTCCGCAATATCATTCTTTAGTCCGATATGGATATAATATCGCCCAGAATCCAGATTTTTTTCCGAATTGGTCTGAAATTTTTGCACTAGGAGTACAATTATAATATAGATACACTGTTAAGAAAATATGTTTTTCATATGCTTCCGATATTAAACAAAATGTGTTTCGGAGCCACGATTTTATTTTAAACCGCACTTAATTTAGGTGCCGAAACATGTAATTTTCCTAAACTAACACTAAATGTTTGGGACATCTATGTTAATATGTTAAATATATTATGTTTGGGTGCAGTGAATGTTTTCATAAAAATCATATGTGTGAATAACAAACATATATAAATTTTACAAATTTCAACTAAAACATACATATGTTGTGATATTTTTATTCAAAGCGACAGAAGAAGAGTATAGAGAGAAAATAGGAGATGGAAAACGAGAGTTGGACGAAAGATATCAATATAACACAGCAAAAGAGTCAAAGAGAACAATTTCTGTTGAAATCGCTTGCTATGTTGTTTCGGAAAACTGTTTTATGATAAGTCCAAAAATTTGATTGTTTAAGTTCTAATATTATATTAATTTGAATAAAGAGAATATACATTCTGAACAAGAGAATCAAGACATTTGAAAAACAAACAGCTTAGTTTTCCACTTTGAGAGCCAGCATTTATGTATGTAGTGAGACATGTGTTCTGTTTATCATTTTGGCATTATATTTTTTCTTGGTCGTTAAAGAGATCAGGGGTCTTCATAAAAATAACGAAAGGCACTGATACTCTTTTTAAGTCTGGACGGTAAATGAAATAAGGATGAAATAGTGAAAAATTACCACAGTAAGAATGTAAAAAAAACAGAGTTTATTTCTCTTTTATTAAAAAGTACGTTCCACGGGAGTTGACGCGGACACCATCAAATATAAAAGCGGGCATCAAGTTCGACTTTACAGCTAAAAACAATTAAAAAGTTTATTTTCTTTAAATGAATTATTAAAGAAAAATAAAAGGAATTTTTAGAGCGGATGGTTTAAATGCTAGTAAAACAACTGTCACCCTAAAATAAATTTATTGTTTCATATTATAAAATATGTATGTATGTTTATACTCGACTCCACGTTCTTCTTGTTAGTTTTTGAATTCTCTTTCCAAATTTTAAAGTTTTGTACAAAAAACAGTTTTTTATAAGATTGTTTATTTTTGCCAATCAAAAATAATATTTTATCCAAAAAAATCATTCAATTCGTTTTATATTCAAGCACTGTTACTGACTATAAATCTTTAATAACGCACATTTCGATGTTTTCATTTAAAAAAATTAATATAGTATAAATATAAAGTGTAAATTAAAAAAAAAAAAAAAAACTGTTCGTCGGAGCAGGGATTGAACCCACGACCTTTGATGCAAGGCAGACAGCTAACCACTGCCTCCACGTGGCAAACAAATGTGATGTTTCTGCCTTAAATAATGTTATGTTGCATTGGGCCTTGTGGCGCTGCAAAACTATGCTATGATAAATGTAACTTAAAACGATAATTTGCTACTGGTGACTATAAACAGCTACGCTAGCCCAGTGGGATAGTGTGTTTGCTTACAAACTGTAATGGTCCTCGGTTCGATTCTTCCGTGCAGGCGAAAGCGTAAATTTAAAAAATTATAAAAACGTGAATAATTTCTTCAACATGATTTGATTACAGAGAAAGAGTGCCAATACTAAAAAATTCGTGGGACAGCTGAAATTAACGGAGTATTGTTGGAATGAGCACAATCGTGTTTGGGAAAAAATTCTTCCAAGCATATATTATTTTTTGGCTAAAATTGCTTCCAACATATAATATGTTCACATAAACAAACATATTTAATGTCGGCAGTAATGCAATTATATATGTGCTTCCTCCAAATATGTTTGGACATATGTGTAAAGAAAGCGGATTTTTTTGAGGGTGCATTTGTCTGCCCATATATCATGTTTTATCTGATCCCATAATATATGTTTTTCTGGATTTCGACAAAATGAGTTTCAATAATACCACATTATTCGTTTGTTAAATCGCCACTGGCCCTTAGATCGAAAAGTTGTAAAAATGACTCTAATTTTTTGACGGAGTGTGATATGGCTATTGAAAATTTAGATCTTACAAAGTGGTGCAGCGGTATAGACTAGTTCGGCCTGCCGCCCGACTTTAGACTTTCCTTACTTGTTTTTATAGAATTTTAAATTTTGACATAATTTGTCTATAGAAATAAAATTTTGACAGAATTTTAATTAGAAATAAATTTTTGAGAAAAATTTTCTATAGAAATAAATTTTGCGAAAAAAATTATAGAATTAAAATTTTTTGACATTAATTTTCTTATAGATAAATAAGATTTTGCCAAAAATTTCTATTGCATAAATTTTGACAAAATTTGCTATAGAAATAAATTTTATAAATTTTCTATACACTGAAAAAAAAAAAGCATTGTCCGTTCCAAAAGATTTTATCTTTATTTTAAAAATTTTGGTGATTGATTCCCAGCCAAAGAAGCGCGAGAATACAAGTAAGGATATTTTAAGACACAAATTCTCTTTTAAATTTTGGTTTTGTGTACTTGCTCTCTTAGGAAGCAAAATTTTAATTTTCGCTTTTCAGTTTTTTCTTCATATGCCTATCACAAGTCTTTTTTAAAAACGAAGTTAACGACACACTTTATTTTCCAAATTAAGACTTGACTTGTAATAAAGTCTTTAAAATGACAGTGTTAAAAAAATTTCCTATTTTGAACGATTGTTTGCTTTTGTTTAGTCAAGATGCGCAAAAGCAACAAATTTAAAACAATTTCATTACAATTTAAGAATTTTTCCTGAATTATTAAAGTTCACTTACCTTAGGCCTATACATTTTTTCTTTCATTGTTAAGATACCCTTTTAAGATGAATCACTTAATTATAAGTATGATACGACTTCATTGAAGTTTATTGTACTTTTGGACAGGAAAAAAACTTTATGGTAGAGAATTGCTCTCCGTGCTAAGCAAAATTTGCATTCGTATTTTAAAGACATGAAATCTTTGACCTCACGACAATATTTTTTTCAGTGTAGATATAAAATTTTGACAACATTTTTTATAGTAATAAAATTTTGCAAAATATTTGTTTGGTAGTTTTTGGTAAAAATGGTATATTATTATTTTTGGTCGAGTGGCAACCGTTGATTGAAATGGGGTATCAAAAAATTTGATTTTTCAGGAATTTTTCTTCTAAAATTATAAATTGTTGACTTTTCGATTTATGTTTTAAAAATTTTGCTATTCTATTGATAACTTTTCAGATTTTAATCACATTTAATGGGAAATATTTTAATGATACATTTCATTGTTTTACAAAATATGAAAACAGCCAGTAACTATTTAACTACTTCGAAATACACAATTTTTCCTAATAATTTGATCAAATGGATAATCCTAAAAAAAAAAAACAACAACGAAACACGCACTTCTTTTCTTCAAAAGTAGTTAACAGACGAAGCGTGAGGAATCCTTTCCTTTACATCTATGTATGTTAATGTCCTTCTGCTTTGATGATTTTTTTCTTTTTTTGGTTTTTTGCTTTTATCATTAACAAACATGGCCGCCACGCCAAGTCTATGACCTTACATCAACGCAAACAGAAATAGGACCAACAGCATTAACGAGCAGATTCTCAGTTCCATTGCGAAGAGACAAAGGCTGCAGTCAGAGTCAGTTCAGCAGCAGTCGTGAGATGAGATCGACGCTGTAAATTGTGTAAGTCGCTGTGTCTGAGAGTGTTGATGCTGTCGTATGCTTTGCCCCTCTCTCCCACTCACGCTCCAATTTGTATCTCACACCATATTGGTTTGCAAGGTCCTGTTGTGCTGAATGAATTGAAATGCTGAGTAAGCAGAAAATAAAATAAACAGACCTAGAAAACTCTTAAACTTTGATTTTTACTCTTTTGGAGGAGTATCGTTTTTTTTTTTTTTTGCATCAAATACAAGTGCAATGTCTGCATATGTTTTTGTGTGTCCATGTGTTTTCCCACCACTCCTTTGTCCTGTTATACATGGAGACGCCATTAGTCATCTTTGGGGTGTGGGATATCTGTTTGTCATTCACTTTGTATTTTAAAATGTCTGAAGAATGTCTTTAATATCGGTTAGGTGATAATTCGTTCAATAATACACAAAGAGAAATGCGTGAAGCTTTGATAATTTAATATTGAACGATAAGTCAATATAAAGAATAATTTTGTTTTCTTAGTTAGGAAAATTTTAGGCCAAAGAGAAAAATCACCATGTAATAAAAATAAAAACCTGGGGATTTTCAAACAAGACACTTGTTACTAAAAAAAATATGAATTTAACTTTTGACCCCATGTTTTCAACAGGACACTTGTTACTAAAAAAATATGAATTTAACTTTTGACCCCATGTTTTATTCTAATAATCTATTTCCGTTATCCATTTATTCATTTTCAAAAATGAAATGAATTTTCATTAATGTCCTTGTTAAGATAAACCCATATAAAGAGTTTTGATTGTTGTTATTGATAATTCTAGTATCCATTCACATACATAGAATATCCCATTATGATACACATACACATTAATCCTATTTTTGTTGTAAAATTTATTTATTTCCTGACTCTGAGAGTTTATGATTCTTTAACTGTATATTCTAATTAAATGATATCATCTAGATTCACTTCAAATGCTCTTTGTGAGTAAAATACAAAGCTAGCAGAGAAGTACACAAACGATTGTAGTGTTAGAGCAAGAAACAAGAGTCAACAAGAGAACGAATGAACGAGTGAGTGAGAGTAGAGAGCAGTGACTCATTTATCGGTCGTTAACGCTGCAATTGTGTTCTATCACAGTATGCTATGTTGATGCAATATATAGTCGTTGTTATCGTTGTTGTTGTTATAAGATTTGTCAGTAGCTTTAGGGTGGGGGCAGAGTGAGCGAATCTCATTGACATTTAAATTTACCAGGTGAAAATGTTATTTCGTTTGTTTTTGTAGGGAGTTCTCTTTTTTGGAGAAGTGTGGGGGCGAAAATTTTTACATTTAAATTTCAAGAGACAAGGCAGGGAAGTTAAAATCCTTTTGCTATAGAATCGTTTGCTTTGGTTTTTGTGCTTTGGCAAAAGTTGTAGGTTTTTTTGTTGTTGTATGTGAAAGTCTCCTTTTGATGTTTATTTGAACTCTGTTTTACTTTGATGTTTGTGTTTGTTTGTTGCTATTTGCAACAAAAATAAATAAACTCCTCAAACATAGCAACAGAGAAATATTGTTGCTATGCAAATAACTTTGTGGCCACACATTAACCGACCCATACATGCACGTTCTTATAAATAATTTTTG
>PGFW01041140.1:11165-22063 GCA_003123925.1 Haematobia irritans | reverse complement strand
TTCGCCAGTTGGCTGTGCTCTGCCAAGAGTTGCTCCACAAAAAAATTTCTGTAAAAAATTATGTTAGGTATTTCCTTTGCATATTTGATTCGGAATGGAATGGAGTGCCTGTAAAGGACCATGAGCCTTTATTTGTATTCTGGCCATAACCCATTCGAACAATTGAAATTAATAAACTGTAAATAGGCGAATTAGCATTAAATTAAATCTACCACTACACTGGCTTATTCTGACTTGCACCATGGAAGTTTTAAGAAACTTTCTCCATGGGTCTGTGTGTGTAGCGCGCGCGTATACACTCAAAATGAGTTCTTAATGTGAAGATACCCACTTGATAGTCCTTTTTGATCCTTTTTATTTAAATCTAAATGAATAATTCTATGAATAATCTAAATATTTTGACAGTTGGGCTATTAATGTTGTTACTCAGGCTAAAGTCAATGATATGGGCATAATAAATGGCCATACGATCGTAATTGTCTCCAAACCTATTTGAGATTTTGTATTTTGTGGAAGTTTTTGTTAAAAATGGACATTGGTTGAGGGAAATGAAATTTTAATTATTCTCTCTGGACATTATGCAAGACATTATTTTACTCAGATATTTAAATGGTGTTTTTATTTCACAGGAAATATTTCGAGATTGTGAGCGTAATTTACGGGGTATTTTTATCAGGTGCTGTTTGAAATAAACAACCGACATAAGCGGTTCAACCGGTTTTTATAAAAACACGTTATTTTGTAGGGATAATCGTATTTTATTGTAAAGAAAACTGAACGAAACAATTATTTTATGATTTACTTCGAATTGAGAGTATTTTCATCTGCAGTTTATTAAATTACCCAGATGTAATTATCCACATCTGGTATTTAATTGACAATTTTATATTGGTTAGGAATAGTGCCAGCCCGATATTTCCGGCTCACTTATACTATTCACTCCATTTTGTTACCACAATGGCGAACTTCTCTTACCACTAAGATGCACGATTTATGTTACCTCAAAAACAAGGGACCACCTTTGCGTAAACCACTTAGAGAAAGCTTTAAAATACTCAGAAATGTCATCGCATTACTGAGGGGGTAATCCACCGCTGAAAAACTTTTAAGTTTTGCTCGAAACTGGGTTTTGAACCCACGACTGAGTATGGCAAGCAGGACATGCTATCCATTGGACCACGGTAGCTCCCCAATTTTACATTGATAAAGACCGAAAGCGAATTACGGTTTATGTTCATCAAAATCTACACAATCGTGTAAATACACTGAAAAACACGTGAACCACCAGCAGAAGAAAACTTTCGTTAATTTTAGAAAATTTGAATATTTGTAGAAAATTTTAACTAAACAGTATTACAAACGTTGGCAATCACGCCGCATGTTATAAAAGTAAGTAAAATTTATTCGACAAAATTCAAGAAAATTTATTAGACATAATATGTTTTTATCACTTGTTAAAGAAAATTTTGTAGGGGAAGGGAAAAACATTGGAGTTCAAAATTGCAAGAATTGTCTTTAGTGACATACGAAGTTCATGATGACGCCATTTTTTGGAAAATTTACAAATTACAAGAATTCTGAACTATTTTGATGCGAAGACACGGAATTTAGGTTAATCTTATGCTCAGTTGAAGTATTATTTTTGTTCCTCGGGTTTAAGTTAATTTACACTAACGTACACAAAAAATTATTAGAGTAAAGGAAACTTTCCCCAAACATAATCAATTTACATGAACTAAAATAAAGTTAAATTGGCTATAGTGAATAGAGAGTTCACTTTTTTTGAGTTAGAGAGATGCTTTGAAATTTTTTGCCTGGAAAATTCCTCTTTTTTGCCATGATGTGTTTAAAATTTGAGCATCATATATAGAATACTTACTTCGCTGTCTTCGAACATTGGTATGTCCTGGATCGAGGTTTATTGCATCTGAATTTTTGAAATCGGGAATTATTACCTCTCTCATCCATAGTTTCTTCCAATCGGTCTATCGGTAATATTGATTTTTGATCTGAAATTGGAAATGCGGCCAAAATCAGGACAACGTTAGGTCCAAATAAATATTTAGAAGAAAGATTGAACTTAGTATACACCAAAGAAATTTTATTTGTTGTGAAAGATGTGATCTTCGTAGAAATGTAGAACAGTGAATTTTATATGTTATTTAAATTTTTCCTATATTTATGTACAACTATACACACATTTTACTGAATTAGATATATTTTCGGAATATTTATACCCTGCGCCACACTGTGGAACAGGGTATAAGTTAGTGCATATGTTTGTAACACCCAGAAGGAGACGAGATAGACACATGGTGTCTTTGGCAATAATGCTCAGGGTGGGTCCTGGATCGATATAACCATGCCCGTCTGTCCGTCCGTCCGTCTGTCTGTGAACACATTTTTGTGATCAAAGTCTAGGTCGCAATTTAAGTCAAATCGCCTTCAAATTTGGACAGTGTTCCCAATTTGGGTACAGAATAGAACCCTATTGATTTTGGAAGAAATCGGTTCAGATTTAGATATAGCTCCCATATATATCTTTCGCCCGATAAGCACTATATGGACCGAACAGCTCAAATGTTTTATACCGATTTACTTGAAATATTTGTACATAACACAACACTTAGTCGTATACGTCAAGTGTGCAAGAATTTGATTGAAATCGGTTTCAGATTTAATATAGCTCGCCATATATATCTTTCGCCCGATATGGACTTATATGGCCCAGAGCCAGATTTTTGGCCGATTTGGTTGAAATTTTGCCACTAGGAGTACAATTAGTAAATGAATTGTTTGCCAAAATTTAATTGAAATCTGTTCAGATTTAGATATATCTCCCATATATATTGTTTTCTGATTTCCGACAAAATTGGTCAAAATACCAACATTTTCCTTGTTAAATCGCCACTGCTTAGTCGAAAAGTTGTAAAAATGACTCTAATTTTCCTAACCTTCTAATACATATATATCGAGCGATAAATCATAAATAAACTTTTGCGAAGTTTCCTTAAAATTGCTTCAGATTTAAATGTTTCCCATATTTTTTTACCTAAAATAAATTTTCGAGTCTATAGATTTTGTACAAAATCTATCAATTCTGTCCAAATTCGAGTGTATATTTAATGTATGTATTTGGGATAAACCTATATATAGCACCTAACAAATTTGACGGATGTCATATGTATCGAAAATTTAGATCTACAAGTGCTTGCAGGGTATAATATAGTCGGCCCGTCCGACTTCAGACTTTCCTTACTTGTTTTTTTGAAATATTGGAAAGCAAAATTGGACACTATTGTGGTAGCAGGGTATAATAGTTGAGCATTGTTGCCATGTAACGCCAAGAAGGAACAGTTTGAGACGCATAATTAGTAAACCGATCGTCTTAGAATTAAATTCTGAGTCGATTTAGCGATGTCCGTCTGTCTGTCTGTTCACATATTTTTGAGTGTAAAGTACACCTCGCTGTTTAAGTGCGATTGTCCTCATATTTGGCATTGCGTCTTAATTCGCCTCAAAGACAATTGCCTATTAGACTATTTGAAAAACATCGGATTCAAATAGCTGTTTATAGCGCTATAATATATTACATCTGCCTGATCTGGTATAAATTGGCTCCATTATCAAACGATTTTCGTATAGGCGAAGTTTTTTGTGTTCTTAGACTTGTAAATATACACTAATGCGTTCAGATTTTAGATATAGCTCCATATACTATCGTTCCCCGATTGAGAGTTCAAGGAACCGGAGCTCAAAGTTTCCATTCTGAGTTCATTTGAAATTTTGTTAACTAAGAGTTTAATTAACATTTTAGGCAATGTGTGCTAATTTTGTTCATATTGGTGTAAAGGTTTAAGATTAGCTCGCCTGATGTAGCCATATACGCCTAATTTGAGAAATATTGTAATAATTATATATATTTAAAAACCATTTTTAACGTGATTTACTCCAATTACTTGATTTATTTCACACAGAGAATATATTTAATATTCTTATTTAGGTGTCGGGGGACGTTGTGTTTGAGTTCAAATAAGTTCAGGTTGTAGATAAAACCATATTTGTTCTTCCGATTTAGGCAAAATGACACTATCAACGATTTCCCCAGACTTTGGAGATTGATGTAGGAGTTCAGCAAATGGCATTTCGGAACTTTGTAGATATGGTATGTGATGTCCATAATGGGCTACCACATTATGTTTCTTTATTTATATTTTTTCCTTTTTTTTTGTTTTGTCCATTTTTTTGAGTTGAGCTTTGCGACACGTTAAACTCTTTTTCAATCAAATAAAACCTTTTTTCATATTCGAATATGGATCTCTAAAACATTAAGGAATTCTTATTAATGATTGAATTTTACATTAGCCCGCAAAATTATTTTCAAAGGAAATTGCTTATAATCGGTAAAAGCAAAGAGACACATTTTTGAAGAATTAATTTCGTTGGAAAAATTTATGTTTTACTTTCTTATTTGTAACACATACACTGTATTGTACAAAGATAAATTAAAAATTTCAAAATTTTTGCGAAATAATAAAAAAATTAAGGACAAAAAAAATAATGGGAAATCTTTCAATGACGTGGAATTTGCGATCACAATATTTTGCCAGCGTTTTATCTAAAAAAACTCTTTACGTAAAGAATAATTGGAAAACGTAATAATTTTTTTATCACTTTCCCTATTTTTTAACATGAAATTCTGAAATATTGAAATATGCATCACAATTAAAACTAATGCGAATCAATGATGCGGAGCCTATGAAATTGACTTACGGCCCAAGTAAAAATTCATTGCATCTGAGCATTGAACATCATTCGTTTTTGGCTACGTTTTTTCGCTGATCTTCTTATTTAGGCTTTAAAGTTTAAATGTGTTTAGCATGTCATTTGTTTCTTCTTGTACATAGTAATACCCCAACCATAAATGAACTAAATATGAATTCGGATAAAAATCTGGGTCAAAATTTCATTAAAAATTCAAAAGGTTCATTTGATTTGCTAAGGCTAGCATAGTGGTTGCTTAAAACTTGGTCAAAATTGAGGCACATCTTGCCAAATTCCAGGAGACGATGGATCTGGTACAGGTATAGAAATATAACAACTTAAATCGACATGGTTCTATGAAGTTATCAATACACTTTTTTGCACTTGGTGAGTTCAACTATTGGTTATTATCCACGGAGACATAAAAATTACAAATTCTTCTAATTAACGGTATTTTTAAAAAGGATGCGTTGGGAACAACACAACAAATCGCAATTAATGCCTGTCTTTAAACTGTGCTAAAACCACTTAATGTAATTTAATGGCAGGTTCCATTGGAACCTCATCACACTAAAAATTTCAAATCACTCTATAAAAACCAATTATAGATCAATCACATAAAAATTTAAAGTTTTCATAACCATCACGCTGCCAAATCAATATAAAAGATAAAGTTATGTATGAATAAAAATCAAAAAAGGTCAGCGGGACTCATCAGCCACAGAAGGGTAAATACTTTGGCAAGAATGTAAACATTTTGAATGCAAGTTATTATGAATTCATTTCTTTCTTATTCAATAGTTTGTGTGGTACATTTTTAAATATAACACCCAACGAGGATTAAACTTATTGGTATTACTTGTGGAACGCGGACTACATTATACATATATACTAAGTTTTAGAGAGGTACAATATATATTGATTGTATTAGTGTGAATCAGTCTTGAGACTCCAAAAACGTGGTTTTATTTCAGGAATTGGGGGTTTTATCTCTCATTTCCTATTATGATATTTTAGTTAATTTTGATTCACGCTTGTAATTTCTCTATTTATAAAAAATAAACAGCAGTCCGGGACCGGTACATGCATGGCGTATACGGTACTGTAAGCTTGCTCGCAGTTTCGTATTGGACCGTTTACTTATTACGGCATAAAAGAACTTGGCATAATTCAATGCATCTATATTGCGAGACTTCAAAAAAAATTATAGAGAAAAAAAATATCAGAATCTTAATAGCAAAGAATTTATATCCAATTTAAGTTTGTTTTAAATTAGTTTCGTTAATTGTTAAAATTTCAAATTGTTATATGATCAGATTACGTTCATCACTTGTTAGAATCCTTTCTGTTATTTTTCCAGTACCTTGCTAAACATATTTTATGATTTTTTTGTTTGCTTAGTGTTCATATCGAAATGTTAGTTTATCCTCTCTCATAGTTTAAACAACCCCTATTTGTTTTGTATTCATTTCATTGTTTATTGTCTTATGTATTGTTTGTAGTAATACGAGTATCTCGCTTGCTTCGGCATAGCTATTATCGCCTTTTCCCTGCTTATATAAGCACTTCTACATTACAGGCGGTTATTTTGGTATCTCTGTAGATATAATGATTCAAAAAGTACTAAGACGCCTGTTTCTCATGATATAATGCTACTCATTTTCCATTTCAACCAATTCAGCACCATAAGTCAAATCTAATCAAAAATGTCAATAACATATTGGACATTGCCAGATGGGTAATGACATCGATAGAAAGACGTTTGCTTCTCTCTCACAAAAGACAAAATGGAGAGAAATTGAAAACAATAAATCAAGTGATATTTCACTTTGGTATCCTAAAAGTAGTGTAAAGAAATAGTCCTAGCCCGAGCAAAATTATACAAAACAAAAACTCACAATTCTCGTACATAGTACGTAACGATAAAAACTTTTTTCTCTGCAAAAAGTCAATAAATGTGGATGAGTCAGGTACATGATCTTCCCGACTTTACAATAGTCAATAATTCTTATCATTTAAGATATGAGAAACATGTTTGGCGCATTTGAGAACCACTTAATTGCAATGTAGTTACATTTTTTGGCTGAAAACTTTTCATCAGACAAAATACATGGCTTTGGCGACAATTACATGCTCTAGGTAAGCATTAAATGGATGCGGCAACCAGTGATGTCAGCTCTGTTAATGATACCGTCAAAAACATATCATTAATAAAACAGTTTCATATTTTGTTACAGTGACTTTTGGTTCTCACAAAAAAAAAAATAAATAAAATAAAATATAAGGAAAATAGAAAAAGGCCTTTGGAAGCCATTTTATAGTGCCTAGCTTTTCAGTCTAGGTGGGGGCTCGTGGCCCCTGTTATTAACCTGAGGTCATGCTACAGAATATTTTGTTGTAGACTTGCCAACAATTTTAAATTAAAACCAAACTACTAAAGCTAAGTGGGACACAAAGTAACTATTTATAAAAAACAAGTAAGTAAAGTGCTAAAGTCGGCGCGGGGGCCGAATATATTATAACCTTCACCTATGTAAGGCCAACTTGTGTTACCATCTCAACTACTTCACATTTGCTGACTATATAAGGAACAATTTTTTACTTCTACAAAATCCTCTATGAATTAAAATTTAAACGGCTAACTCTATCCAGTTAAATTGGAGGAACTCCATTTGAAATGGGTCTAAATAGTGTAACAGTTCTAACCATATTTCCCCCCAACTCTGGATGTAGCGTATATATGGAGCTATATATAACTCTGAACCATTTTGACAAAATTTGACATTATAGTTAGAAATAATAAATTTTGCCCAATCTATGCGAAATTTCACTTGAATGGGAGTATAACTGGCCCTGGTCAATATAGTGCAAACGGACGGAAGATATATAATGGGACCATATTCTAAATCTGAACCGATTTCAAACCAAATTGGCACAATTTCGATACTATAAAAACGTACTCTCTTGTGCGAAAATTTGAAAGCAAATCACGGCAAACCCCTGGATTTTTGAGGCCATAGTTAGTTAAAATCGGACGGAAAGATATATAGCTATATCTAAATTGAATCGAAAGAAGAGTGAAGTAAGCAGGGTCCAAAACTCTGGCTTTTGAGATCGCATATAAGATCCAAATCGGGCGAAAGATATATATGGGAGTATATCTAAATTTGAACCGATTTCAAATCAAATTTACCAAGCATTTGGTAGAATGTCAATTCTACCCTCTGTGCAAAATTTCACGAAGATCGGTAGTAAACTGGCCTCCTGTGGTCATAATGCGTCTAAATCGGACGATAAGAATATATTATGGGAGCTATATTAATCTCGAACGGCAATTTGGACTTAATTATTTTTGGCAAGATTTTCGAGATTTCATAAAATATTTGGATGTACGGTTATTTCCGAAATCGGGTTGATAAACACGTAACTATGACCAAATTCGGGGAATACATATATATGCAGCTATATCTAAACCTGAACCGATTTTTTTTTCCAAAACCAATAGCCGATTGTCTCTGTCCCAAGAAACGGCCCTATTGCCAAATTTGAGGACGTAGACTTAATTGCGAGTGTACTTTGTGCACAAAATTAATATACAGACAGACGGACGAGACGGACGACGACAGACAGACAGACAGGACAACAGAAGACGGACATCGACTTAAATCGACTCAGAACTTACATACATACAAATCACAAACTTATTATACCGTGTTACCACCAGGTAGTGTGAAGGGGTATAAATATAGTAAAAATATAAAGCTAGAGCAATTTTGATGCAAATTGTACAAAATTTGAGATAATATTTACAATTTTTGCTATCAGCTGGTAATTTTGCAATTTACGAAAGCCCAACAATATTTTGCTGCCGATATATATGATCAATATATATAATGCAGCTATTTATCTAAATTTAGAACGCACTTTTTTTTCAAAATCAATAGCGATTGTTTTGCAGCAAGTGTAAAACCCTGTGCCAAATTTGAGGACGAATCGGACATTAAAACTGGAAGCTGTACTTTGCCACACAAAACCTACAATATATACAGACGACGGACAGAACAGACGGACACTCGTTAAAATAAGACTCAGAAGTTAATTCTAAAGACGGATCGGTATACTAAACTCGATGGGTCTCAGACTTTGCTTCTTGGCGTTACATACAATACCCTGTACCCACAGTGGTAGTGTGAAGGGTATAAATATATTTATTTGGAAATAGCCTCTAAACATATTATATGTTTAGAAAAGAGAGACCCTAGAGAGTATGTGCATGGTAGAAAATTTGGAAGTAAACAATTGGCCGCCTTAACAATATATTCACACAATGAAAATTTCATTAAATATTTTACTACCAGTGTATGCCCTAGGTTGAAACATAATATTGATTAACTAATACAAACAATATTTTGTTATGCACCAATCTGAAAATAATATATGCTTGAAGCAAATGTATTCGGGGTAAAGGGTGATACGTTGTCAAAATTTGGTCAAGGGAAACGCGTGTTAAATCGGTGAAAATCGTTTTATTTAAAAAAAATCAAATTTAAATTTCTTTTTCGAAAGTTTCAATTAGTATAAAATTTCAGGAAAAATATTCAGTTAAGGTCTTTCGCTTTTCCAAATCGAATTGCGGCCTCAACGCTTGACACCTTGCCATCAGATTTTTGTACAGCCACCTGTCCACCTTCTTCGCCGCAGAAAGCAGTTTTGCCTGTTGAACGCTGCTGCTCGTCCTTAGCAGTTTTTTGGTTCTTCTTTCCACAATTTGTTCGCCACAATTTTTATTGGGTTAAAATCTGTTGACAAATTAAGGCCGTAACACAATTGCGACGTTTCGACGTACTGCGTAAAAATTAGAAATAGATGTAATTGAACGTACGCACGTAAATACCCAATACGTGTCGTGTCAGCATTCTAAAACTTTTGTCATGGATTTGTTTAGTTTTGCAGTTTTCGAGTGTTTTGGTATTTTTTTGTCCTGGTGATTTTTGCCTGATATTTGCTGCAATATTCGCAATTAAAATTTATGAAACGTTTTTTACTTTTACCACAACTTGTTCCCCATCACACCCGCCCGCCCGCACAAACCATCCTACCTTTCCCAATTCCAAATTCCAAACTTTTCTATTTCATTACAGATGATGGCGCACAACACGACCGTCCAGCTAGGTGGAACAGCGTTCCTGGTCTGCAAAGTTTCCGGCGTGGATAGAGTGGGTGTAAATTGGGTTTGTCTTTGGTCTTTCATGTTTGTCTCTCTGTGTTCCCTGGCATCATCGTTTATTTGTCATTTTAGTGGTATTTTTTGTTGTTGCTGTTGTTGTGATTTTGTTGTTTCTGTTGTCATTCGCTTCTTTTCAACTAACTCCCCATTCGCCGAATATGTTTGCCGCGATCCCTTTTTGTAGTGTTGTTCATTTATGTTGGTCGTGATTTTAAAAATGTGGTTTCTGAGCGTGTAATGCCATGTGTGGCTGGGATCCTGCCACAAACATAAATGAACACGTTGTGGGTTTAATGAACGTCCTATATACCCCGTTATGTGTGGGTACAAAATATCTCGTAGAGCACGATTTCATTTTGTTGCCATACTGGCAGAGTAACCAAACAAAAAAAAAAATAAGTGAAGCGAACAAATTTAAGCGGCATAACTTTATGTAGCAAAAACACACACAGGAAGGAAATGCACGTGGAATCAAAATTTAGAAATTTTTGTATTATATTTCATTTACTTTGGAAAAGTTATAGCCAATACATTTACCCTGCACATAGGTTTATAATAGTTCGCTCCCAGATTTCAGTAATCGAATGTTATCAACCGGAGGAGTCAACTTTATTAAGCCCCACATAATTTTATAAACAACAAGTGCGTAGACTAGAAAGTCGGACGGGACTGACAATATCATACGCTAAACCACCCTACTAAAATACTAAACTTAGGCATTTGAGGGAATTTATTAGAATAAATAAGAAAAATACATATGGAAGCTCAATCTAAATTTGAACCGATATGCCTGATATCTAAAGGTTATCCTGTGCTAAATTTGACTAAGACCGGTTAAAAATTAGGTTAGTTTAGAAATTGTTTTTATAATTTGGTGGCATTTGCAGTGGAGAGAAAACCGAGTGCA
>PGFW01041135.1:0-21118 GCA_003123925.1 Haematobia irritans | reverse complement strand
AAATATTATTGTAAAGAACAAAAAACAAAACATAAATATATCTAAATGAAAAACAGAAAAATATATACCTTGTTATTATACCATCATTTCGTTAAATTTGTTGTTTAATTTAAATTTTAAACGATTCGAATCTATATTGATGTACATTTTACATATTACCAATTTGTCAATCCACACATCATATAATTGTAAAGAAAACCTACACAAAACAAAAACAAAATAAAATTGACAATAAAACATTTTATTTATTTAACATTTGCAAATATCGTCAAATGGATTTAAACTCATTGTGGTTTCATTTTCTCATCTTGGGTGGTCATGGTGGCAGCCTTTTTCTTCAGAGATTCTTTACGTCTTTTATGTTTGTTGGATTTAAGATGTAAATGCCATTGATATTCGCCTATAAAATGGCGTTGACAGGTCTCACAGAAATTTGTAATCTAAAAGATTAAGGATGGTTAATAGTTTAGTTTAAATTTAGGGATGGTTTATAGTTTTTTAAGGTTAAGGATAGATTTGACAAAATTTTTTGTTGAAATAACATTTTACAAATTTTTTCTATAGAAATAAATTTTTGACAAAATTTTTATAGAAATAAAATTGACAAAATTTTCTATAGAATTACAATTTTGACAAAATTTTCTATAGAAATAAAATTGTGACAATAGTTTCTACAGAAATAAAATTTTTGACCAAATTTTCTATAGAAATAAAGTGTTGATTTGTTGAAATACAATGTTGACTAAATTTTGTTTAGAAATAAAATTTTGACAAAATTTTCTATGGAAATAAAATTTTGGCAAAATTTTCTATAGAAATAAAATTTTGACAAAATTTTCTGTAGAAATAAAATTTTGACGAAATTTTCTATAGAAATAAAATTTTGACAACGTTTTCTAAGAAATAAACTTTGACAAAATTTTCTATATAAATAAAATTTTTGACCAAATTTTCTATAAAAATAAAATTGTGTGTTTACTAAGAAAAAAAACTTTGACAAAATTTTTTATAGAAATAAAATGTTGACGAAATTTTCTATAGATCTAAAATTTTGACAACATTTTCAATAGAAATAAAATTTTTACAAAATTTTCTATAGAAATAAAATTTTTACAAAACAAAAATTTTCTATAGAAATAAACATTGACAACATTTTCTATAGAAATAAAATTTTAACAAAATTTTCTGTAGAAATAAAATTTTGACGAAATTTTCTATAGAAATAAAATTTTGACAAAGTTTTCTAAGAAATAGACTTTGATAAAATTTTCTATATAAATAAAACTTTTGACCAAATTTTCTATAAAATAATATTGTGTTTACCAGGGCTGTGGAGCCGGCGTCGGAGTCGGAGTCTTGGAGTCGGAGTCTGAGTATTTTGCTGGAGTCGGAGTCGTAAAAATTTTGCTCGACTCCGACTCCGCCTGAACCAAATTTTTTAAAACACTTCACATTTTTGTAACTAAGTAAATTTTTACGCAAATTAGTTTCCATTGCGTTATTCATTCGATCAATGTACAGCATGATTGTAAATGAAAATCACCTTCCAATTACGGCTATCTTTTTATATTTCCTAGAATGTTAGACTGGCAGTTTGGCTGGATCGATCCATTTTAATGCCCATATCAATTTATTTGAAATATTTCGAACAATCGATATTATTTTTATTTTCTTTTATTTTAAGGTCATATATATATGTGGAATATTGACAGAAAATTTTTCAAAGTTGTTTTTTATAGAAAATTTTGTCAAAATGTTATTTCTATAAAAAGTTTTGTTAAAATTTTATTTCTATAGCAATTTTTATCAAATTTTTATTTCTATAAAATATTTATTCAAAATTTTATTACTATAGAAATATTTTTTTCATATAGAAAATTTAGTCAAAATTTTGTTTCTATAGAATATTTTGAAAAATTTTATTTCGATAGAATGTTTTGCAAAATTTTGTTTGTTACACAAATTTTTGTTTGTATTGTTTCTTATTTTTTATTTTTTAACACATCCAACATGGGTTTTCTTTCAGGTTTTAATATATTATTTGTTTTGCTGGGATTAAATAATTGTTAACAATAATAATTTATTATGCTTTATGATTTTTGTTTTAATTTTTATTTTTGTTCTTTCTTTTATGTCAGTTTTACAATTGCGTTTATTATATATTTATATATTTTTGTTTAGCTTCTATTGTAGTTTTTTTAATGTATATTTTTATTTTTTAATGCAGATTTTTTTATACTACGCAACATTATTTTCGAATTTTGTTACATAATTTTACAAAAATGGGTTCTGATAGTCGGAATCGGAAATCGCATGAATATATTTCTCTTACAACAAAAAGATCTACATACTCTGGGACTTCAATCCAATTTCAATTTAACTTGTCATTAAAGAGAACTAAATTACCAGAATTTTAATTTACTATGCTTTAAAGTGTTTAGAAAATTGTGGCGATTCGAAATTGTTAAAGAGGGCGTATCGTATTGAAAGCTAATGTGTAGAGATGAATCCATCTGTTTAAGACATGAAAAGATGTGGAATTGGAAATCCTAAAATGATTCCGTTGTAAAAATGCACTCGCAAATGTAAAGATTCTGAATTGTGATGACTTTTTTTGTGTTATAATTAAAATTAATGTCAGTTGATTCACCTTAAAATTTACCACTATTGCATCCCATTTATACCCACATATGGGTACAATTGGGTCGAACATACACATTAATGTTCGCAATTACGTCTTGAAAGAATATAATTTAAAATTACAGAAATTATGTCAGACGTATCACCTTTTTTAAACTTCACAGAAATTTTTTTTCGAAAGACATGTATGGTACTGTTATTCCGAATATTTGCATTAATATCACGATTTAAAAATTTATTTAGGAATGATATTTGCAATTATCTAGACAATTTTGTCAATATTTTTATTTCCTAAAGAAAATTTATGGAAAAAAATTTATTTCTAAAGAAATTCTTTTTTTCCAAGATTTTATTTCTATAGAAAATTTTAGTCAACATTTTATTTTCTATGGAAATTTTTTTCAAAATTTATTTCTATAGAAAATCTTTTGTCAAGAATTTTATTTTTATAGAATTTTTTGTAAAAATTTTTAATTTCTAGAAAATTTTGTTAAAATTTTAATATTCTCAGATATAAAATTTTGTTAAAATTTTATTTCTATAGAAAATTTTATCAAAATTTTATTTTATAAATAAATTTTGTTCGAACAATTTTATTTCAATAAAAATTTGTTTAAAAGTTTTATTTTTATAGAAATTTGTAGTCAAATTTATTTTCATAGAAAATTTTGTTAAAAATTTATTTCTAGACGCAAAATTTGTATTTGTTTCAAAATTTTATTTCTAAGGAATTTAGTTCAAAATTTTATTTCTATAAAAATTTGCCAAAATTATTAAAAGTTTAATTTTCTATGAAAAAAAATTTCCAACATTTTATTTCTAAAGAAAAATTTGTCAACGTTTTACTTTTACATAAATTTTTGTCAACATTTTTATTCCAATAGGAATGTTTTGTCAAAATTTTTTATTTCTATATCAGAAAGTTGTGGCAAAATTTTCATTTTTTAAGAAAATTTTTGTCAAAAATTTTTATTTCTATAGAAATTTCTGAAACGAAAAACTTTGTCAAAAATTTTATTTTCTATAAAAAATTTGGTCAAAACTTATTTTTATAAGAAAATTTGTCAACAATTTTTTTTCTATAAGAATTTTTGTCATTATTTTTTAGGAAATTTTGTCAAAAATTCTATTAGAAAGATTTTGTCAAAATGTGTTTAATACAGAAAATTTTGTCAATTTTTTTTCCATAGAAAATATTTTTATTAGAAATTTTCTAATAAAATTTTTATTTTTCAATAGAAATTTGGGTTTAAATTTAATTTCTTAGAGAAAAATTTGTTAAAATTTATTATGTTCTATAACGAAAATTTAGTTAAAATTCTATTTGCTATAAAAAATTTCTATAAATGTTATTTCTTGAAAAAAAGATTTGCCAACATTTTATTTCTAAAGAAATTTGTCCACATTTTTACTTTTTACAGAAAATTTTTGTCAACGATTTTTTTCCAATAGGATTTGTTGTCAAATTTTATTTCTATACAAAAGTTTGGCAAAATTTCAATTCTTGTAGAAAACTTTGTCAAAATTTTTAATTTCTATAGAAAATTCCTAAAGAAAACTTTGTCAATTTTATTTCTATAAAAAAATTTTTCTATAGAAATTTGGTTACAATTCCTATTTCTAGTAAAAAAATTTTATTAAAATGTTATTTTCTTGAAAAGAAATAATTTGCGCAAACATTTTTAATTTCTAAAAAGAAAAATTTTGTCATCATTTTTAGCTTTTACAGAAATTTTGTCAACATTTTTTTTTCCAAGTAGGAATTTTTGTGCAAATTTTTATTTCTATACAAAAGGTTTGGCTAAAAAATTTCAATTCTTTAGAAAACTTTTGTTCAAAATTTTTATTTCTAAATAAGAAAATTTTCTAAGAAAAACTTTGTCAAAATTTTATTTCTATAAAAATTTGGTTCACAAAAACTTATTTTATAAAGAAAATTTTTGTCACAATTTTTTTCTATAAAAGAATTTTCTGTCATTTTTTATAGGAAATTTTTGTCAAAATTCTGATAGAAAATTTTGTCAAAAATGTATTTATAACAGAAATTTTGTCAAACATTTTTTTTCGCATAGATAAATATTTTTTATAGAAATTTTCCTATAAATTTTTATTTGCGAATAGAAAAATTATGGTTTAATTTAATTTCTAGCAGACAAAAGTTTGTCTTAAATTTTATTTCTATAGAAAATTTGTTTAAAAATTTTAATTCTATAAAAAATTTTGTTAAAATGTTTAAATTTTGCTTTAAAAAAAAATGGCCAATTTAATATTCTAAAAGAAAAATTGTTGTCAACAATTTTACTTTTACAGAAATTTTTTGTCAACATTTTAATTCAATAGGAATTTTTGTCAAAATTTTTTATGTTCTATACAAAAGTTTGGGCAAAATTTTCAAATTCTTTAGAAAATTTTGTGAAAATTTAATTTCTATAGAAATTTTGTCAAAAACTTATTTATAAAGAAAATTATTGGTTCAAAGTTTTTTCTATAACCGAATATTTTCAATTTTTTTATAGGAAATTTTGTAAAAATTTTATTTCCTATAGAAAATTTTGTCACAATTTATTTCTAATAGAAAATTTTGTCAAATTTTTATTTCTATAGAAAATTTTGTGAAAATTTTATCAAAATTTATTTCTATAGGAAAAATTTAAGTACAATTTTTTTTCTATAGAAAAATTTTTGGTAAAAAATTTTATTTCTATAAGAAAATTTTTTGTCAAAAATTTTATTTCTATATGAAAATTTTTGTCAAAAATTTTATTTCTATAGAAAATTTTGTTAAAATTTTTTTTCAATTAGTAAATCTTTCAAATTTTATTTCTAAAAAAAATTCTCAAAGATTATTTTATATAGAAAATTTTCATCAAAATTTCTATAGAAAATTTTGTCAAAAATTTTATTTCTATAGAAAATTTTTGTCAAAATTTTATTTCTATGGAAAAATTTTGTCAAATTTTATTTCTATAATGAAAATTTTGCCAATATTTATTTCTAAAAAAATTTTATTTTTGAAAAGACAAATTGTATAAAGAATTTTAAAATTTTATTTCTAGAAAATTTTGTCAAACGTGTTATTTCTTATGTTCGAGAAATTTTGTCTTAGAATCTATAGAAAAATTTTGTACAATTTTTTTCTTAAGAAAATTTGTGTCAAAATTTTATTTCTATAGAAAATTTGCAAATTTTATTTCATAGAAAATTTTAATTTGTAAAATAAAAATTATTTCTATAACAAAATTTATTAAAACATTGTAATTTCATAATAAAATTTTGAAACCATTATTTCTATAGAAAATTTGTGTCAAAATTATTTTATTATTTTCGATTTGTTTTGTAGAAAATTTTGTCAACAATTTTTATTTCTATATAAGAAATTTGTCAAAAAATTTTATTTCTATAGAAAAATTTTGTCAAATTTTATTTTCTATAGAAAATTTGTCAAATATTTATTTCTATAGAAAATTTTGTCAAATTATTTTCAATAGAAAATTTTTGTCAAAAATTTTTTTATTAATTTCTATAAAGTTTTGACAAAATTGTTCATCTTTAGAAATTTTTGTAAAAATTTATTTCTATAGGAATTAAGAAACTTTGTCAAAATTTTATTTCTATTAGACAAATTTGTAAAAACTTTTTATAAAGAAAATTTTGTTAACATTTTGTTTCTAGAATTATGAAAATTTTGTCCAAAAATTTTATTCTGATAGATAAATTTTGTCAAAAATTTTATTCTATTAGAATTGAAAAATTTGATTGGCCATGAATTTACAGAATTTGTGAAAATTAACATTTTATTTCTATATAGAATGTTGTCAAAATTTTTATTTCTATAGAAAATAAATTTCAAAATGTATTTTCTATAGAAAATTTATCGAAATTTATATTTCTATAGAAAATTTTGTCAAAATTTAATTTCTAGAAGTAATTGTTGAATTTTTATCCTTCTAAAGCAACTTTATGTATTTTTTTTACTAAAACTTGTAAAATTTTGTGCTACAGAGGAAAGTATTTGTCAAAATTTATTTCATAAGACAAATTGCAAATTTTGGTTGATGTACAGAACTGTTTTTGGAATTTTATTAACAACATCTCTGTCATCTACATCTAAAGTTATCTTCTAGACATTTGCAAAATTTTATTCTATAATTGTAAAATGTTTATTCTATAGAAAATTTTGAAATTATTCTGGTTGTATTTGTTTTCTTTCATCAAGAAATTGTGTACTGTTTTATGAACCTTTACGAAACATACATTTGACCTAAATCGATGATCTAGCGCTCAAAGCAAACAAAAGCACAATTTATGCATCATTTCCTTGACAAATGTCAAATGCTTGAGTCTTGAAATTTGTCATGTTGCTTATTCTATGAAAATTTTCGTAGATGCAGTTTCCTACTAAATTTCAATCTGTTTTGTATTGAAATTATTTGTAATGGCTTTATGCTCTTCATCGTATAAATGTTGTTGAATCTAGTTAACATCGATTAAGAGAATTTTGTAACAATAAAATTATCATAGAATTTATTTCTATAGAAATTTTTTGTTAAAATTTTGTTTCTGTAGAAAATTTGTCCAAAAATTTTATTTTTATAGAAAATTTTGTCAAAATTTTATTTTTTATAGAAAATTTTGTCAAAATTTTATTTTCTATATGAAAATTTTGTAAATTTTATTTTCTATAAAATTTTTTCAAATTATTTTTCTATTAGAAAATTTTTCAAAAATTTATTTCTATAAGAAAATTTTGTCAAGAATTATTATCTTATTTCTAATGCAAAATATTTTTTGTCTACAAAAACTTTCAAAACTTTATTCTATAGAAGGAAAATTTTGTTCTAAATTTGGAAAAATTTTATCTATCTTTTTCAATATTTATAGAAGAAATGTTTGTCAAAATTTTATTCTATTAGAGACTTTTTGTCAAAAATTTTTATTTCTCAGAAAAATAGTTGTTCAAAAATATGTTTTCAAAGTATATCATAAAATTTGTTATCAAAATTTATTTCTATAGAAAATTTTTGTAAAATATATTTCTATAGAAATTTTGTCAGAATCTATTTCTATAGAAAATTTTATTTTGTAAATGACAAAATTGTTTCTATAAAAATTTTTGTAAAAATATTTCTATAAAAAATTTTGTCGAAATTTATTCTATAGAACATTTTTGTTTCTATAGAAAATTTTGTTAAATTTTGTTTCTGTAGAAAATTTTGTCAAAATTTTATTTTTATAGGAAATTTTGTTAAAATTGTTATCTAAACATAGACCCCAATGGACTAAGTTTTAGAAGGCACAATAAGAAAATAAAACTAATAATTTAGTACTTTTAGTTTTTATTTTTGTTATCGGAAATTGTATCTACAACCCGAGTAATCGATTGTGGTTGACGTCTTTAGTAGGTCGTTGTACGCAATCCGATGGTGGAGGGTACATAAGATTCCTTGCCGCTTATATATTTAAATTCTAAAGGTAAAAGGAACGTTGACTGGAGAATCATATAAATGCAAATTAATATTTTTATAAAGGAAGATTTTTTTATCTTTTTGGCCACCTGGTTTAAAAAAGCCGTCGCCACGTTTAGTGTTTTCTTGCAAATTATTGATTTTTTTTTATCAAAACGCGAACTCTGTTAAGAAAGTTCATCGCGCGATTCTTCAGCGACTTTTTTCTATAGCTCTTAAAAATTACCCTTTGTAAACAGATAAACAATTAGATCTTCAAAATAGAAATTACACCACTCCTTCTCTATTTCTCCCTCTGTCGCCTTCTCTATCACATTATTTTCTAATAAGTTGCATAGTATAATTTAAAATTAACATTTATAAACATTTATTAAATAAAGTTGGCCCTATTAAAAAAATAACATATGTCTGTTTTTATCATTTGTATACAGTATTTAATAGTGATTTTAATTTATATATCAATATACGTTTATATTTCATTAACGGTTAACAGTTTTTATGACAATGGCATGTATATTTCCCAATTAAATACTACAATTTAATAAAGATGTTCTCGTAATGATATTTTTAATGGACAGTTTTTTTCCGATGACTTGTGGGACTAGTTGAAAATATGTATTTTGTTAATCTCTTTTTGTTATATATCGATTAATAGTGATATTAATTAGTCGATAGTTATAATTAAAATGTGTATGATTTTTAGGTAGACTAGATTTTAGGCATTTTTCTTTTCGTAAATATATGAACGGGTTCGATTCGTTTCAGTTAAACTATTTGTTAAGTTATTGTTTTTTTTTTTTTAATTTAATATTTATGTATATGTAAATTTCATTTATGATTCGTATATATATATGAATATGTATTATTTTGCTTGGGACTTATTTATGATCACATTTTATTAAGCGAAATTAGCATATTGGTGATATTTTATAATTTCTTATATGTTGTATACGAAATGAAACTATTCCAAAATATTTGATATCTTCATTCTTTTTAGAGTTTTTAATTAAAATAATATATTATTATATATTTAATAATTTAATAAATAAAATTAAAGAAAAAATTGGTGGTAATATTTAATATTTCATAAAGTAACATTTATATTCATTGCACTAAATTTTATTTGAACAATGGAAGTTTTTCAAAAAAAAAATTGTGAACTGAACAACTCTAAATAGGGCGAGTAACATTCCGAAGCTATCGCCAATGTAGTTAAATGCCAAATTTTAGGGCCAGGAGGACCCTATTTAATATTTCTTTAAAAAATTATGTTGAGTTCAGTTCTGGAGCCTTCCGAAATCTTTTCTTCCCTTGTCTGCTCGCTGCCAAGATTAAGGTATTTTCGACAATAAGGAAAAACTTATCGGAATCATTATATTATTTTTCAAATACCTTGCTCCTCATCTACTTGTTGTATTATACCTTGATTAGAAAGGAAATATTCAATTATTTTCACCTTATGGAATCTCCCTCATTCTTATGACGGCAACTGTTCAAATTGAATTGGTGGCTGCGTAACGAATTAACTGGCTCTTCCGTAATATGAAATCAATAATAGGACTTACGTTGAAATTTTACGATTTTTGCCCGATATTGTTTTAAACATAATTTAATTTACATAATTTTATAAGATTGTTCCCACAAGGGACTTCTGCCAGACTTCTTTAAGTTAAAAAAACTTAAATTTTACATGAAGTTGACAGGCAAAACGTTAGTAGACGCCCAGACACAATTTAACAAAAAATGTTTAATATGGTCAGATTTCTTTATAGTACGTGGTTTACTTTTTTTCGATTTTATTGGACGGTATGTTGAGGAGAAGTTTATACCTCCACCTGGAACAAACCACCGTCCCTGAAAATATTCACCACCGAAAATGTTAAGCAAAGATTGTCCATAAGCGATTATTGACTTACGAGTAACAATGTAATTAAAACCAACTTGTGGTCTATAGAAAATTTGTGTCAAAAATTTACATAACTCCAATTCTAGGTAGAATATTATTTTGTCAAATTATTTATTTTTTTCTATTATAGAAAAATTTTTGTTCAAAATTTTGTATTTCTTATAGAACAATTTTCTGTTCACAAATTGTATTTTCAACAGTAAAAAAAAATTGCACGAAAATTTTTCAATTAAAATTCTTAATTGGTATTAAAAAATATTCAATAAAAATTTTAATTGATTCAACAAATTTTAATTTGAAATAAAAAAATCAATCACACAAATTAATAGTAATCAATTAAATATTTAATTGGATCAAATTAATTTCTTTAATTGGGACTGTTCCAAATAATTTTTTAATTGATACGCTATGGCAATTCTGGTGATTGAGGACATTTTCAATATAAACCAAATTAATATGGAATCAATTAAACCCTTTCGTGATTGAATTCAGAAAAAAAGTTCTTATTTGTGTGCAATTATTTTTCGAGACTTTATATATGACTTGTATTAGAGATTAAAGATACATATTGATCTTACATTAAAAGAGCCAATGTAGGGAAGAAAACGCCAGATAACAAATGGTATACACGACCTGGCGACTGTTACATGCCTTTCGGATTCGGCGAATGAACCCCTTCCACAGGCCTTTAGCCTATAAGAAGTCTGGCTGGGCAAGAGGGATAACTCAATTTTTGGGCCCTTTATGCTTAACTCCTTATGTGTAGACCAAACATGTGGAAATTCTATTCCTCTTTACAATCAGCTTAAAGCCATAATGTGCATTGACTTAAACTACAAGCTGATAGCTATAACAATTCAGCAGGGAAAGTATGCTTGTCTAAATTTATTATAAGGGACAAAAAGACCCAATATCAGGTACTGCAAGCATGGTGTTGGATGGTCACCACACAGCTGAATATATCACAGGGAATTACCACATTCCCCTCATCTGTATAGTAATTAAAAGACTCACTTATGGTCGTGTTAGTCCAATGCAAATGGTTTAAGCTGAGATCAAAAAAAAAAAAAAAATGAAAACCAACGATTGAGAGAAGCAAACAATAACAAAACAAAACGAATGAAGATAGAGAAGCACGCCATCAAAAACAAAACCCAGCCAAATACATAACAAATGATGATTTGAGTTTGTCAAAGGAAAAGCAGAGTTGGGATGCTGTTGCAGAACATTAATTGTATAACGGCAAGTCAGCCGGTCTATCGAATCCTTTTTCGAGAGAAGTTCAAGTGGTCTAGTCCGCTCATTGACGGATTTAAAAAAAGTGAAAATATACACCTGAAATATTATTCTGATTGAATTGGTTATCGCTGCCATGCAAGTAAGAGGACGCTGATGAGGAATTGTTGAGCTGGAATTCCGAAACGAGGCTGCTACATCCCAAAACTCATCTATGTACAAGTCTAATCGCAGAGTCGTCTGCACCAAAACTTTTATCCTTAAAATTTGACTTAAGATTCCACAATTACTATTATCTAACTTTGCTCCTTCTTGTTGGTACAATACACGCACACTTGATAGTTTAGTTTCAATTGTCATGGCTTTTACGCCTGTGACGTTATCTCAAACACATATATTCCAAAAACTCAAACTCATTACATCAGAAGAGATACCCCGATTAATTCTGTCACAGACTAATTAATCGATTGAAGGGAGAAAGCTCATACTATTTAAAAAAACAAACTTCAACAACGTATATTACTGTCTTCTCACCAAAATTTTTCATATTAGAAAAATAAATTAAATTTGACAAAATTTCTTTCCCATAGAAATTGAATTCATTGAGACAAAATTTTCATAGATAATTAAAAATTTTGGGACAACATTTTTCTATATTTAGAGAATGAAATAGTGTTCTAGTATCCTATTTCTGAGTAGACATATTAATGACATTTCTACAAAGATTTTTCTATAGAAGATAAGAAGTTATTCAGATCACAATATTCTAACTTCTAACTTGAGAAAAAAAAATTTTCTGTAGAATAAAATTTTGAAAAACAAAATACACATAGAGTAGGATACGAAATAAGGAAATTTTTGACAAGAGAGAGGTTCCTTTCTATAGAAAATTAAAATTTTTGAGCAAGAATTTTTCTATAGAAAAATAAATTTTTGAAAAAATTTTCAGTATATACTAGAAAATTCATGAGAAAATTTCTTGAACAAACATTCCATTCGCCATCCCATAAAATATAACTCTATAGAAAATAAAACTTTGACAGAATCTCTTTTCTTCACTAGAAATAATTAAATATTTAGTATATAACAAAAATGCTCTCTCCTGATAGAAATAAAGAAAATTTTGACCCAAGGAAATTATTCTAATAGAAATAAAATTTTGAAAAAAAATTCTTCTTTAGAAAAACTAAAAAATTTTTGCAACAAAAATTTTCTAATAGTAAATAAACAATTTGACAAATTTTCTACTAGAAAATAAACATTTTGACAAAATTTTCGCAACATATAGAATTAAGTAAAATGTTGTACTAAATAAGTTTTCTATAGAAATAAAATTTCTCGACCACTAAATTTTCTTTTAGAAATAAAATTTTTGAACGAAAATTTTCCTTAAAAAATATAAATTTTTATCATTTCCCAAAATTATATTACTATAGAAAATAAAAAAATTGTCGAAACAAAATTTTTCATATAGATTAATAAGAAATTATTGATCTCACCACATAAATAATCTTATTAGGACAATAACATTTTAGCACACAAAAATTTTCTGAGTAGAAATACATATTTTGAAGAAAATATGCTATTTATTTTAGAAGGAAATACAAAAAAATGTATCATGACAAAAATTTAAACAAGGTCCGTATATTACTCACCACTCGATTTTTCTCTCTCTTGAAAACAACTCCTCATTCACAATTAAATAGTCTCCAAGATTTATTTGAAATTCACCCACCAAAAAATTCACAACTCAGAAAATTTTTCGATCCCTTTTCACACCGCAAAGGTCTCCACAAAAAAATATATGGAAGAGAAATAAGGGAATTAATTCCCATAAAATATACTGGTCTTCTTAGCACTTTGATCCCACTTCTAAGGTGCATCAAATTTTATTAAGATATATATTATTATTTAAATTTATAGACATAATTGATTTTTTTGTGATTTCATTTATCAATTAAAAAAAAATTGTCATTACTTAAATTATATATATATAGTAAGTATGATATATTATTTCTTACTTTTATATATTTATATAACGAAATAAACCTTAAATTTTGCAAAATAAATTTGTGTATCTAAAATTTGGTTCGCACGTAGCAATTTAGCGGCATATACTGAGTAACTGGTGCAAACGAGAACACTATTTGCTATAGAAAAATGGTATGAACAAGCATTGGATAATAAATTATAAATTACTTATTTTCAGCGGGCCATTGATACCAGCTCTATCCGTGGAAGGCCTTGTGCTTGACGTTGTGGTAACGATACAACGAAAGCTCTCTTGTTCGTAAAATTGTGATGGTCGTTTATCAGATTCATCTCGCTGAAGAAGAGTTAGTAATATACTTGATGTCGGGGTGTTGATACTGATTTGCTTCGTTGCGATTATTTTTTATTTCTTGTCCAAAAGCTTTTCGTTCACCAGAAACCTGAAAAGAAGCCGATTGCTAGGAGGAATACAGAATGCATTCTATTTTACACACGATTTACCTTCAATCAAGAATGGGCAGAAACACGACCTTCCAGTGTATACTCATCGTGTCCAGCAATAAGTTTTAAACGCATATGCAAAAGTGTATAGATCTTAGTGCGGGAATATTTTGGAAACAAATAACGCGATTTTCGACAAGTAAATATTTGTATTCTTGTCTTCCTTTACCGAAATATAAAAAGGCAAAACCTATTTATAAGTCTCTAAAATTATGTTTTCATTATATTGTTTCATATTAAAACATATAAGTTAGTTTCTTTCGGTTTAAAATTATAAAAGGATTAATATATGAGAATCTCCGCAAAATTTGAAAAGTACGCCTTGTGTTTCACTTAGCGGTGTTACAACGAATCACTTAAGATCTCTTCCAAACAGGGTTTAATTTTAGGCATACAAACTATTACTGAAAATATTTTTGTTAAGAACATAAAAGAATTTATGTATACTAATCCTCCCACACTTTGCTCATTCTACTTCAAACTCTCATTATAGTTCATTTTTTAACCCTAAAAAATACATAACGTGACATTAAATTGTTTCTATTACAATAAAATCTTTTTATAGTACCTATAAATTTATTATATTAGTTTGTTTAGTATTGGTTTTATAAAAATGATAACTCTTGTACATCTAGGGCTCAGCACCACAAATTATATTTTTGACTGGTGGATTTACAATTTTCCATTGTTTTATGGTTTAGGGGAATAATTGAGGAACAACAATATATACATTTAAATACCCGGCGCGTTTATAATAAATAGACTCAATTAAATTGCTATAAGCTGTTCCATAATAAAATATTTAACATTCCTCATTGCGAACTATAATGGGGTCTGAATCTAGCCTTTTATGTCAAATAATATATAGGTAAAAATAAACATATAAGAGTATTATGGATTCTTTACTCTTCATAAGTATATACTGTGCACAATAAGTGCCTATTAGATGAGTGCGATAGTCTGTACAGTTTTTTTTATTTGATTTTCTTCTGTGTTCCTATATATATAATAAGTTGACGTAGAACTGTGTTGTAATCTTCATATTTATTAATAGATGTAGAACTGATAAGAATATATTAAATCTCACAATTTATTTTATATTTTGATATTTTTTCTTTATGAATATATGAGTTACTTCTGATATAGTCAAACTTATTGTCCTGTAAACAAAAAATTAAGGTTCTCTCTGTTCTCTATATTATTGTTTTTTTATTACATTTATAATTAGAATAGAATTTATATAAATATGTATATTATTCTATAATAAAATTTTTTTTAATTATTACTTCATTTACGTTCTTGTTAGTGTACAGTCTTGTTATGTATTACATATTTTTAAAGAGGAATCTAATAGTCTCTTAGTATAGTGTTTGTTGTTTATTCTTAATCCTGATAAACTTTTCCGCATTCTATACTTATAATTCAACTATTAAACATTATTATTTCTTTAATAAGATATGAGACGAAGGTGTGTTCATATAAAATATCTCTATATTATGTGACATTAATTATATATGCCAGGCTAGTTTCCTATTAACAACTTTATATAATTTATAAAAATCAATATATATAGGTGATCCTTTTATGAATAAATCCTTCGTACATATGTTCTTATGTTATAATTACTTTTTATGCAAAATTTATGTTTTTTGTTTATTTGTTTTAATTATATAAAATGATTTTTTTTTTTTCTTAAGTTTCTCACTAAAACAAATATTTCTGTCAGTTATTTACCCAGTATACGAAATCTTGTGCAGGTGAAGTTGTTGATTTTCATAGACCACCACACAATAATGTTTTGTTCATTTTATATTCAGTTTACTTAAACGCCATCAATATATATTTATTAGTCAAAATAATGATATATGTTCTTAGCTTCCTATCAAAAACATTTCTTTGGTCATCACCTCTCCCTATCTTTATATGAGGCCTCAAAGATCCCGCCTTATAGGACTTTGGTCTGCGTTTCAATAAAAGGTATACATTTTTCTTTGGAGTTATTAGAAACATTCCTTATAGTTACTTACACAAAAAAACATTTTTTGTAATGTTGGTTTCATATATTTTAAGAAAAATATGGAGAATTATGCATCTTAGTAGAAGACACTAGTTCAATTGAGTGTCCTATATATGCTATGCTATTATATAGATAATATATTAACTCTGTGTCTACATCCTATAATCATATACTTTAAGTTATCTTCTATATAGATTGCATTATTAGTGTTCTGTTTCCACAATATATAATGAATAATATTTTATATCACTCTATAAAGGCAATTTATGAATTTTGGCCAAATTTAGCGCATACTAGAAGAGAGTAGTAAAAGCAAGGTCTCCGGATTCCCCATCAAATTTTCCACTTCCGATGTATTAGTCTTATATTTATTTTTGTTCAAGTCTTATGTTAATTCCAAAATTTGCAAGCCATATTTTGTCTCTTTATAAAAGTACATAAATTCTCAAAATTATAAAAGACATATTAGTAAATGGTCACAAAAAAATTGTAATATCATAACTATACTTAACTATTATGAAAAAGTATTATTTGAATAATTACAAATTTATAAACTTTCTATTTCCTCTTCACAGACTCTCGGCGGAGAATAAATTTGAAACATGTTCCATATGAGCGCATATGACTTTTTCACTATTCCATAGTAAGATCTTTTCCTTATATGAGGAAAGGTATTGTCCTACTATATTATCAATTATATTATTGTGATTTTAATCATAATGGAGAACAAACCTTATCATAACATATATCCAGCATAATACATTACTTCTTGCGCGAAAAGTAAAAATTAGGTATGCAAAAATATTATATATTACGATGTACAACAAAGCAATAAACCATATCATTTTAGTTTCCCAATAAATTATAATTTAATAGAGAGAATTTATGATAAAACACTTTTGATCGATTATTCTAGAAATTTCCTTTGTTGAGTTTTTTCATGTCTTTTTTATACACATACTTATTCCATCTATGGACATAGAGAGATATAATTATATATACTTATTTAGGTCAATTTTCTCGTTTTGTCAAAAAACAACATTCGAAATATTTGCTCTAAGGACCTCCTATAATAGTATAGGTATATTCATGGAGTCTTGTGTTGCATATCTGATCTTATTATTCTTGTATGTCATGTTCCGTTCCGTCCTTGATTCAGTCGTATGTCTGCCGCTCCGAAATATATATATTTGGTCTATACATAAGAGTAGAGATATTTGTATTATGGCTCTCAAATGACCATTGCTTTTAATAAAATTTCTCTGCGAGCGATCTACCCATAATCAAAAATTCTCAAAAATGTTTATTATAGAACCCCATATAAACCGTGATTTTCCAGATTGAACCGCTACAACAGATGTTCCTGCTTTCAGAGAGAAAATTGCAATAATTTTCATCGGGATACTTGATGAGAAATATTTTGGTTCCTTGTTGTGTTTAGTAATTTACTCCCCTCACTCTTAAATATATTATTCTCTCCACTTTCATGACTCTCTCTCATAAAATTTGGTTTCTCCTTATCCATAGATACTTGTTCCACTTTTGATTCATCTCTCGCAACCCCATTAATTAATAACTGTGACATCCCTCCAAAAGTGTATAGCTATGTTGTGTTGTTGCAATCTACAAATGTATATACGTGTCAATCTATATTTAGCGATAACCAGCATTCACTGGTCCGTTTGCAAATATATATTTTAGTTCTATTATAGAAGTATTTTGCTGCTTAATATATATTTTCTATTTATTTTCTCCAATAATTTCTTATCTTCGTCTAGAGTGAGAATATGTTCTCTGACAACAACCTTATGCCAATAATAATACTTATGAGACCGACATCAGAGTTTGTTTGATTTAATTCTATGACCAACTTAATTTCGTTTATTCTCGGTTGTCTATAGTTATAGAGCACGACTTTTAATTAAAGCTCATGCACAAAATATTTTGATTACCATATTCTCCGTATGTATACCCGCAAATTATTCCTCAGAACAAAAATGTGTTTTCCTTTATTCTCTCGGATATACAGATACAATACATTGTTTGGCCAAAATTAATAAAGAGCTTCCACAATAATCTTTACATTTGGTAGTGAGAAATTCCACATCCTTGTTATTTTGCGGAGTATCCACTGAATGTTATATGAGGGGGAGCGATTGATCAATTAAGTGATTATAATTGTCAAAAACATTCCCCACTTTTTGATCCCTAATGACCACTTACTGCTTTAGAAAGTGTGAGTAATTTGCCAGTTCGATTTTATAGCTTATATATTCTCGCAAATTGTGAGAGAAATATTACTAAAAATATAATATATCTAACAAAACTATATTATTTCTCCTAATATTTCCAACATATATTAAAATTCTATTCAAGTAAATTTTGTTACATTTATTATATCTCCTCCTAATTTACCTCCTGATATATGAACTCTATAGATTTGAAAATATAATAATTTCTTCAAATTCCAACTTGTGTGCGCTTATTGACATGGGGCGTACATAGTTGGTTTATATGTTCATTCGACAGACATTAAGATGCATACATCTCAGCTCACGGAGGAAACGGCCAAAATTGAAATTGACACCTCAATTTGCATAATTCAATATATACGTCTATTTGGTAATTTGTCTATATTGAAAAGATGTTTATTTTATGTCTAAATAAAAACAACATTCTATACGTCCGAGAATCAACATAGGACAATTTCTGAATTACTTGCTCTCATGTGTCTTATGTTAGATTCTCAAATTATCTCGCATCTCAAGAATATTATATTTTTATAATCTTAAAGAAAATTACCGTTCCGTGGTTCACAAATTACCCATGTTTCCAGAGGCAACCCCATAGCATATTATATAAAGAAGTAAGATGAATATATTTCTTCGAATATCTTTTTTTTGTTTCCGTAAGTTAGGGTGACCAATTAGATTATACCTCTGTACCGCAAAGATTCAGCTCTAGTATATGATCTTATAAGAAGAAATGCTTTGTCTTTCACTTAGGAACGAACCTGCACTGAACATTTGCATTAGCACTTACTTTTAATGGATGTGAGAAGGTGTATATCTTCGTTTCTTTAATAGGAATGATTTTTATTATATATCAGTTTTATTTGAGGATAAAATAAGTTTGGGTTTAGAATTACTTATTTATAAACTTTTATTCTTTATGGGATCGAAATAATAAATTTAGACTTCGGATTCGTTATTTCTTGTTCCCAATATTATTTTCATTATAAACAATCATTGAACAAGCACCACTACAATTTTTTAGGTCATAATTGTTGTCTGTGTTTTTAGCATGTTTGCTATAGTCCAATAATTTTTGATTTTGTGTGTGCATTCACTCTATCAAGATTTGTGTTACTCATTAATGCCAGAGGTATACCAAAATATGCTATTATGCAAGAGTTGTCTTGCAGGTGTACTCATAATGGATAGAACATTCTCGTCGCATCGCAAAAAAATTTCACTCTCTCTTGAATAGGAACATTACTCTGTCACGCTCCCCAAAAGACTTGGTCTAAATATCTCTCTGCTAGAAAGTATGGACATTATTTTCAGACGTTACACATGTAGTGAGTTATATTGAGCTTTGTTTATGGGATAGAACGTTTAAGTCAAGAATTCTCAGCCATGGAAGTGCAATCTATTTGTAATTTCTGTTGGGTGGAAATTCAGAAAAAAAATTCCTAGAAGACCGACTTGAGACGTGTTGTAAATATGATGATTTGACTCAGAGATTCTTTACATCACATGAATTGGTGTATCCGTCTACATATTCGTCTTGCATTCTAAGGACACTCTATTTTGAATTTTCGCAAGGACCTCGTGATTCTAATTCATAGATAACATTTCTAAAGTTATTAGGTAGTTGTGCATCATACTATAAAGCTAACATTTGCGATTTTTTATAAGATTCACCCAATAAACAGACTCGTTTGTCCAAAGCGCGATATCTCCCTCGTGAAGGACATAGTTTATTCTTATGACCCATATATTTTTCTAATGCATACTACCTTAAAAAAAAAAACTTTGTGTTCGGTAACAGATTCATAATTGAAATTTATATCTCTTGGAATAGAAAATTGTCGAAGCATATAGCTCCATTACTAGAAGTAACCTCTGTTGGTTCTTCCAGAGAATATTATATGCAAGTGCATTTTCCATTATATGACTTCGCAAGAGAGTCTTTGTCAGACCAAGAAAATTACGGTTGAAAAGTGATTTTGACATAAAACGTTCGGCCTTGCGCCTTTCCTGAAGAAACACGGTCTGTTTCGTTTACTGTTTTGGCCGGATTTGGCATCTTGCCACTTACGGTAAAAGGCCATGGAGTGGTTTACGCCGGCCAACAACGTGCAAGGTGCGTTTCCCAAGGACAAGGAACCCTCCCAACACGGCCAGAGCTCCGTCCCAATTGAGAAATTTACTGGGCTTTTTCACAAGCGAAACTCTAAAGAAGACCAAAAAAACTTGCTAAGGACGAGACGCAGCCAGCGCTCAAAGGCAACTGGCTTTCTGCGGCGAAGAAGGTAGGACAAGGCTGGGCTGTACAAAATCTCCGATTTGGCAGGTGTCAAGCGTGAGGCTCGGCAATTCCGGATTTGGGAAAAAGCGAAAGGCCTAGCTGGAATATTTTTCCTGCATTTTATACTAATTGAACTTGAAAAAGACAATTTATCTGATTTTTTAAATAAAACAATTTCACATTTAACACGCGGTTTCCCTTGACAAAATTTGGACCGCATCACCCTTTATTTCTTGACAATAAATTAATTTGTTAGAATTTTTTATCGAATGCATTTAGAAACGCTTGTTCTTAGAACAACGTTTTCGTCATTCAAATATTTTTCAAAAAATTCGCAATTTTCTAGACAAGTATTTTAGCTTTTTTCGGCTGAATTTTTTACAATAACTAATATAATATTAATTTAGTTACTCTCATTTATGAAACAAATATAATAAATACTACCATATTCCTCATTTAAATATATTGATAAAATATATCCGACGTATTTAAATATAAAATATAGAATCAAATGGAAACATATCTCTCTAGTGGCAGTTAAAATTAAAGAACATCTTTAAGATGGAGCATTTTGAAGTTCTTTTAAATTGTGCCTTGGAAGAACTTCCAAATTTTGTTTTGCTGCGGAATTTCTTTTATCAAACTATTTTGCTAAATTTTTATGTTTTAATTTTATTTGTTTTTTTTTTATATATTTTTATAACAATCATATTTTTCCGATTAAACACAAAACAAAAAATTAAAAAATTCTCGTAATTTCGAAAAAAACCCTTCTCAAAAGGAAGTTGAAAAATAAGTCTAAAATCGCGTTATCGCTTACAATAAATA
>PGFW01041133.1:31246-41410 GCA_003123925.1 Haematobia irritans | reverse complement strand
AAACATACAATTTCCTCACTTTGTCTTTAATTAAAAATATTTGTTCAATTCCTCTTTGTATATTGTGTAAAATTTGTGAAGAAAAGCTGATGTCCCATGAGCTAGTAATCGTAATAGCAAATTTTGATATTTTCTCTTGATCGAGCATTTTTCTTATTCGAGACAAAATTATTGCAATCTTTGTTTATTGTAACCAAATAAATTTAGGTACAAAAATTAAAATCGGTAATATGAAAGTATAGCTTTTCGCATTGCAATAAAAATGTCTGTGGAGTATGGGACATTGATGCACATTTGTTTTGATAATATAAATTGTAAAGGAAAATCAAAAACATTTCGACAGTAAACATCTTTGAGTAGCTTTACAGGTCAGTTGAAAAGTCCCCGGGCTGTCAAATAGATTGGTAGTAGTGCTATTGAATAGAAATAATTTTTAGTTTTAGTTTAGTTAGCCCTAACCTTTTAAAGTCGTGTGTATAAATTTGACAGTTGTCGGATCATTAGTTTAAGAATTATTGCAAACTCAGTTTCGGCGATCAAGTTGTTGTTTCTGTAGCANCATAAGCCATTAGATATGCAAAATCTAAATTCTGTTTGCTCCTCCATTTAACTCTCTCCAATGAGTCGTTCAGTGTTATCCGTAGCCTATCAAAATTGGGATAATATGAGGGTGATGGTGCTATTATCTCAATCAAACCACATTCCAAATAGGGTTCAAAAGCCACCTCAACAGTTTTTGCTATCTGCTGAACACTTTCCGCATCACTCTCTCCAATATAGACAATAATTAAAGTTTCATTTTGCTCCTCCTCATTCATATTCTCAATGAGGTTGTGTAGTGTTCCCAAGAGATAGGATTGTTTTTCCCGCATAACTGTAGGTATACCCAAAACAATACTAACATCCGTACGTCCATGGGAACGCAGTAGAGCGGGTCGCAATGAATTGGGATCATCGGCTAGGTATGGCAAAAAATGATAGGCTGTGGGTAAACGTACATTGGATGAAGCAGACAAATGCATTTGTTGCGAATGCAATTGCGAGGCATTGCGTAATATCTGTCGTGCCTCTGCCGAGAGGCCATCTAATAATGAGCTAGGAGCTTGTGGCGTATTAAGCAGACTTGAAGAGTTCTTATCCAAAAATGACGAGGAACCAGCTATGGATGATGACCCACCAGGTAAGGCTGTGACCCCATTACTGGTATTTTGTAATAATATTAAATACTGCGACAGCAAGGCTAAATCTTCTTGGCGCGTCCGGTACATTGACTCCAAATATTGCAAACGCATATGACATTCACCTAGACGCTGAGACAGCGACTGTTCGGTGGATAATTCTGGACCCATTATCATTAGTACAATAATACATGGCAATAAAATAAGTACTAAAGTTAACAAAAGACAGCTTCGTTGACGTAATTTAAACATTTTCGTTTTCCAAATTCGCTTGCGTTATCATTTGCTTCAACCAATCGAAAGTGCGTAAAGTATCAATGGCACAGGGATCCTCCTAGCATTTTGCAGAAGGCAAAGGGAGCCAATTTGAATTATTTCAAAAGATTCGATGAATTTCCAAAAGGAAGTTATGGCTTATTTGCGAGGCCTTGTAAGGGGATAGATAGCGATAATGGTCATTGATCGTTCATCCAAAAATAAGAACTGAGGACCTAGTTGTTGTTATCGTGTCCCTTTTCCGTGGGGTTTATATATATATAAATAAATATATTTGTATATAAAGTTTGCGTTGTATAGTAGTCGGTCGAAGGTAATATTAATCTTTTGTAAACAATGTTTAGATTGGTGTAGACAATGTAAAAAATGGCAGAAAAATATAGTAGGTAAATAATTTCGTAAATTCTTTCATGGCTTTATCGTTAAACAATCTTCGAAGACGGTTTTAATTTGTGTTTCTTTTTCTTTTTCTGTTTTTTGTCTGGACCATCCAACACCAACCATGAGAGAGGACAATCGGAATCGAGGAATAATATAGGACGTGGGTTTAGGCCAAAAATCCCCGATATTGACAAATTATTATTTATTTATTTTTAAATCAAAATGAGCCCTTATGGCCATATGTTGATAGATATATAAAGTAGCAAGCAATAATTGAGATTTAAAATATATAATTACATACAATCAAAAAATTGCTAAGAAGGCACTAACACAGAAAAATTCCTAAAACTATAAAAAAACTAAAAATCTAGCAAAATCCTCAATTGCACATTTCTTAAAAAAATTATGAATAAGTGGTGAGAACAGAGATTTGTCAATGACTAACTGTTAAGCTTCGTGATGAAAAAATGGGAAATATTAACTTTTTTGAAAACATGAGCAGCTATTTCTAGAAACGCAACTTATCTTGTGCGCACCTTTAGCAAATAATTACACAAATGATATTTTCCAAGACAAAAAGAACTGACTACTCTTCCAAAAAGCAAGTAAGTAAAATAAATTCCTATTAGTAAAATAAATTTGAAAATAAGGAAATATTGACAAAATTTTCATATATTTTCTAAAGCTCAGCTAATTAAATAACAATTTCCTTATAGCCATAATATAGTTTTTTGAAGGATTTTGTATGGAATTTTTCAATTTTGTTGGGGTGGTATTCACGAATATTATAGTCCTTTTCTGCGAAAGTAACATATTTTGTTTTTCTATTCTAAACAAAACGAAACGTCCTTTCCCTACTCGGGGTTGCTAAAATATTAAACTTTTTTGTGACAAAACCGCTTCCCGCGCCAATTTTACCTAAGCTTAAGCGTACGAGGGAAACCTGCATAATTACATAAAAGAAAAAGATTTATGAAAAAACAAGTTTTGATTTTTTGGAAATTATTTATTTTAAATTCTTTTTTATTTTTCACACAATTTTTCTAATTTTGCTAGTTATGTTTTATATTAGTTTATTCTCGTTTGCTTACACAACTAACAATCATGAAAAAAATAGCTTCTAAAAAATTTACATTTTAAAAATTTGTGTTTCTTTGGTTCTCTCGATAATTACTAAATAGTGAACGCCGTTTTTGTTTTCCATTTTATAATTGCTGCTGTTAGTTTTAAACACTAAACAAACAATATGTTCTTTTTTATTTTTTTTTTCACAATATTAAAAGGAATAATTAGCATACCGAATGTGAATTTTTTTCTTGAAATTCTTACGGGGTTTCTCTTCTTTCTTCCGGCCTTAATTTAACACACTTTTAAAAACAAGTTAAATAAAAGCAGTCTAATTGCAAACAATAGGTTTTACGTTTTTTGGCCTTTAGAAATATATTTAAATTGTTGCTTAATTAGTTTACATAAACTTGTCGTTTTTATACAACTTGGCGTTATATTTATGGCATATAGCTTATAAAAATAATAGGGATGAGATTTGTTGTTTATTTGTAAAGTTTATATAAACTTGTGGTGTGGTGTGTGTGTATGTACTACGAAAAATAAGTACTCATTTTAATATCTAAAATTAATATAACAAATCACAGTACATAATATAAGGCCTGTTTTTCTTTAGTTTCTGGAGAATATCTCATTAGTACAAATATCGGTAGCATTACCATATGGAATTTGAATAAATCGATAAATTGATATTTGTTTATAAGTAGTAAGGTGTCATAACAAATCATCCCAGCTATAATAATCTTCTATTGTACTTATTTGAACAATTAATCCACTACAAAAAATATGATTTCGTTTTGCTTCCTGTGATTATCGCTTCAATTTTGTAAATTTTTGGAGGTAAACGAGTATTGTGTTTTCCTTTATTTGCTCGCGGCTAGATTTTCCAGTGCTAAAAGGAAACAAGCCTACAGATTCTTTTTATTATACAAAAAAATAAACACCTCTAATAATTCTCTTAAAAACAGATACAAAAAATATTGTGTAAAAAAATAGTTTTAGAATTTAAAGGTAACATGTATACAATACAATTTAAAACAAAAATATATAATAATAATAATAAAACAAAAATAATATCTTAATAAATAGAGAGCTGAATACATTAAATACAAAAAAAAACATGTAGAAAAAACAACATCGAGCCATAACAAAATAGTTATTATCTATTTAAGATTTTGTAGTTGAGTTATTTGATCCACTTCAGTAATATTTTGTACCCTTAGCATTTTATTCTGCTTCGGACTTTAGATTTTTCCAATGGTTTGAACGAAAATCAAAATTTTGTCTAATAAGGATATTTTGAGGAATCAAGTTTGCTTAATGTACTAAGACACTGATCTGATTTATTGAATTTATTCCATTTACTTTTCAATTCCAAATATTGAAAAAGTTTAAACTAAAGTCGACTTCTTCGACTCTTTTCATAAAAAGATCACTCAAACGAAAAAAGTAAAAATAGATGGCGACAGTTTTTAATGTTTCCATATCAAATTTTTAGGTTAAACTTGAAGAAAAAATTTTTCGAAAAGCCGCAAAAGCAAGTCCATTGCTCCGGCGGAAAAGTAAAGTTGAACAGTCCTTCAACTTAAAGAAACTATTCAGATCCATTGTGATACCACAAGTGGTGAACTTCACTCTTATCACTGAGTGCTGCCGCGATTCCATGTTAAGCTCAATGACAAGGGACCTCCTTTTATAGCCGAGTCCGAACGGCGTTCCACATTCCAGTGAAACCACTTAGAGAAACTTTGAAACCCTCAGAAATGTCACCAGCATATTACTGAGGTGGGATAATCCACCGCTGAAAAAACATTTTGGTGTTCGGTCGTAGCAGGAATCGAACCCACGACCTTGTGTATGCAAGGCGGGCATGCTAACCATTGCACCACGGTGGTTCCCTACCTAGTTTTATGTATTTCATTATTAAATGACACAAAGCTGGCTCTACAATCAGAGCATCCCTCAATTTAACAGGTCTTATTATATAAATTTGTAATACCATGGACAAATAATGTGTATGAAAAATGGTACAGCTCCTAAAAAAACTGAACTTAAATGCGGAACTAATTAAAACTAAAATGATGAGAATGAATAAATAAAGTATTTAACCTTGCACCTTAATAGCTATAAAATAGACCAAAAAAGCCTAAAGAAAACTATCATAAAATAACGACAATTTTATCGAAGACTAAACAAGCAAGCAATAATTTGTTAGAAAACATACAATTTCCTCACTTTGTCTTTAATTAAAAATATTTGTTCAATTCCTCTTTGTATATTGTGTAAAATTTGTGAAGAAAAGCTGATGTCCCATGAGCTAGTAATCGTAATAGCAAATTTTGATATTTTCTCTTGATCGAGCATTTTTCTTATTCGAGACAAAATTATTGCAATCTTTGTTTATTGTAACCAAATAAATTTAGGTACAAAAAATTAAAATCGGTAAATATGAAAGTATAGCTTTTCGCATTGCAATAAAAATGTCTGTGGAGTATGGGACATTGATGTACATTTGTTTTGATAATATAAATTGTAAAGGAAAATCAAAAAACATTTCGACAGTAAACATCTTTGAGTAGCTTTAAGCAGTCAGTTGAAAAGTCCCCGGGCTGTGCAAATAGATTGGTAGTAGTGCTATTGAATAGAAATAATTTTTAGTTTTAGTTTAGTTAGCCCTAACCTTTTAAAGTCGTGTGTATAAATTTGACAGTTGTCGGATCATTAGTTTAAGAATTATTGCAAACTCAGTTTCGGCGATCAAGTTGTTGTTTCTGTAGCAGCCTGGAGAACTGAAGTGATAATCCTCAAATTTATGTTGTGTTCCTCTGGCTATCAAGGCAGTCGATCATTAAATTATTGTATTTGTTTATTATAATCTGATTGGCATTTTGCAGATGTCATTCCATTGGCACACTTGTATAGGACAATCTATCTAGGAAAATGTTGAAAGAGCTATGGTTGCATGTCGACGTTGAGGTTACTCGTGTGCGTAAAGTAAGTGGGAGTTAGGGTAGTTATGATTTTCTCGAATTTCTGGATCTGTATTTCTATCATGCATTTTACACGATTGGTGGCTATGACATATATTCGAAATGTTTAGCTCTACGAATGAAACCTTATATCTGAGTCATTGCATATCCAAGCACAACGTTCTTGTCGGTCTCAATGAACCACTTTCGCAAAGTTCAAATATGGAACAGATGATAATGTTGTGTTTTCACCTTGCCCCGTGAATTGGATACCCAGTGGATATTGGCGATTGTTTCCGCTTATCGAGGAGTTTGTTTGAGGCCAGTCATATGGGTAAATTCGAATTGGTGCTATATCTAGTAAGCCCGCAGCTATTGGTGTGCTTATCGGTTTGCTGAGTTGACCTGTGAACTTTATTGCCTTTGCAGTTGGCCTAATAATGGTGTACTTGCAGGTAGAAGAGTCTCAAAATGATCCTTTTTTAGATAAAGATAATATCTTTTAATAATGAACTCTCTATATATTCGGTTTTTCATTTCAACTGTTAATAAAAAATTTATTACTTTGTTCAAAGAAAGAGAAATAGATGGAAGGGAGCAACCAATATCACCTCTATTCTTCATAAACGCGTATTCTAGACGGTTAGGGCTAATTAAAAATCATATGGTTTTAATGATATTACCTCTTTCTATGTTCCTGACCGAGAACTTTTCAAATGCTCTGTATAATGTATAAGCAATTCCATATAGTATTGTAGGTAATAGTCATCAGTATCTCGTCATAGTTGGCATTAAAAACAATAAATAATACACACCAAGATATTAAGGAGACTAACATTACATAGAAAGAATATTTTGTTTAGGTTTTGTTTGCGAGCGGATTTACATGTCATAAATCCATCATCTTTTATTACCTTCGGCCTGTAGATCAATTTCACTCAACAAAGCCCAATTTTCACTGTCTCCATGGACATGAAGGCGTATTTCTTTAATGGCTCCAATTTTCGAATCTATTGATCCCTCGGCAACACCCATATTGTCAAAAGCACCTATAATTAGATAACCATCATTGGTAGAGTTGTAAAAACTCCAGACGGGTGAACTTTCACTCAATGTATCGGCGGGTAGAACTTCCACTGTGGTATTGTAGAAACGATCAGAAGGATGCTCCGAATTACCACTTCTAAAATAGATAATGTTTGAGAATAGTCGCTTTATCGAAAGTGAATTGCACTGATCACCAGGCTGGGGCAAAAGGCCCCGAGAAATAGGTTTCACCACGATAAGCTCGTTTCAGTTGATAATTCTTATATGGCGCTATAATTGGTTTTCACAACGGCCGGTGGATTATGATTGTGGGCATAAAACGAGGGTACTTTGGAACCAAATTGTTTGTCCTTTAGCTTTGCACCTTACCTTTGAGCGACGAGCTTGTGCCTATATGCTGGAAAAAGTGAAGGTCTATAATGGAGCCAGTAATTTGGCCTTTTCTTGATTGCAGTGTTTTTGATCTTGATCATTGCGGCATACTTTGGACTCCATGAAATAGGCAAGTAACCAATCGACCGGTTTGTCATTGTAGAACATTTGAAAATATGTTATCAGATAAGGTAGCTCGGCAGACTTGAAACATTTTTCCTATGAATCCCAATTGAACAAAAATCCAAGAGAAACCATGGCGGTTGATCTGGTTTGGTCAAAGCCACTTTTTGTTTATAGCAAACTTTTTCATGGTTGTTATAAAAATGTCGTTTGGCCAATATATCATCCTCCAATTGGACATAGAATGTACCTGTAAAAGGAGGACAAAACGAGAAAACTCACCAAGATGTACATTTGTTCGTTAAAAGGTCAGATTATGATGTGCAATAAGTAAAAAAAAAATAACTTTAACTTACCTTTAGTCTGTGCATAAGCCATTAGATATGCAAAATCTAAATTCTGTTTGCTCCTCCATTTAACTCTCTCCAATGAGTCGTTCAGTGTTATCCGTAGCCTATCAAAATTGGGATAATATGAGGGTGATGGTGCTATTATCTCAATCAAACCACATTCCAAAATAGGGTTCAAAAGCCACCTCAACAGTTTTTGCTATCTGCTGACACTTTCCGCATCACTCTCTCCAATATAGACAAATATTAAAGTTTCATTTTGCTCCTCCTCATTCATATTCTCAATGAGGTTGTGTAGTGTTCCCAAGAGATAGGATTGTTTTTCCCGCAATAACTGTAGTATACCCAAAAACAATACTAACATCCGTACGTCCATGGGAACGCAGTAGAGCGGGTCGCAATGAATTGGGATCATCGGCTAGGTATGGCAAAAAATGATAGGCTGTGGGTAAACGTACATTGGATGAAGCAGACAAATGCATTTGTTGCGAATGCAATTTGGCGAGGCATTGCGTAATATCTGTCGTGCCTCTGCCGAGAGGCCATCTAATAATGAGCTAGGAGCTTGTGGCGTATTAAGCAGACTTGAAGAGTTCTTATCCAAAAATGACGAGGAACAGCTATGGATGGATGACGCACCAGGTAAGGCTGTGACCCCATTACTGGTATTTTGTAATAATATTAAATCTGCGACAGCAAGGCTAAATCTTCTTGGCGCGTCCGGTACATTGACTCCAAATATTGCAAACGCATATGACATTCACCTAGACGCTGAGACAGCGACTGTTCGGTGGATAATTCTGGACCCATTATCATTAGTACAATAATACATGGCAATAAATAAGTACTAAAGTTAACAAAAGACAGCTTCGTTGACGTAATTTAAACATTTTCGTTTTCCAAATTCGCTTGCGTTATCATTTGCTTCAACAATCGAAAGTGCGTAAAGTATCAATGGCACAGGGATCCTCCTAGCATTTTGCAGAAGGCAAAGGGATCCAATTTGAATTATTTCAAAAGATTCGATGAATTTCCAAAAGGAAGTTATGGCTTATTTGCGAGGCCTTGTAAGGGGATAGATAGCGATAATGGTCATTGATCGTTCATCCAAAAATAAGAACTGAGGACCTAGTTGTTGTTATCGTGTCCTTTTTCCGTGGGGTTTATATATATATAAATAAATATATTTGTATATAAAGTTTGCGTTGTATAGTAGTCGGTCGAAGGTAATATTAATCTTTTGTAAACAATGTTTAGATTGGTGTAGACAATGTAAAAAATGGCAGAAAAATATAGTAGGTAAATAATTTCGTAAATTCTTTCATGGCTTTATCGTTAAACAATCTTCGAAGACGGTTTTAATTTGTGTTTCTTTTTCTTTTTCTGTTTTTTTTTGTTAATTTATGGTATTTTTTAGAGACTTTATTTACTTGTCTGTTACGAGCAGAATTTTCAGCAACTATCGTGATTTTCTCAATAGATTCCTTGATTTTTGTTTTATTATCTTCTAAATTTTTGAATTACTGGGCCAGCTTCAGTATGACATTTTTATAGTATGGATGTTATATTGAAGATTTATTCATTTTTTTCGGGTAGTAATATCTAATTGCATATGAAAGTCAATTCCGTATTAGTAATTCCATTTGTATTTTTTTATTCGAAAATGTTTCGAATGCGTTGACGATTCGTTTTACTCTCATTCATGTTGAGTAGTCACTGGGTTAAATTTCTGAAATAAAACATCACAATTAATCAAACATATAGCACAAATTATTGGGATAAATAAAATTAAATATTCAATCCATCTAACTTGTCTCGAATACCACCAGCATTTCAGAAAAATTATGTTTATGGGGCTAATCAATTAAAAAAGTTGTTTGATTAAAAAAACCTTTGGGTGTTTGATATTTTGTGAGACACCAACAGTAAATAGCTTCTTATACATTTTTTTAAAAATAAACTAAAACCGATTTTTTCATATTACTATTATCTTTGATTACGTACACACAAAAAGTTTCTGATACAATCACGAAATTAATTGATCCAATTAATTTTTTAATTGAAAATGTCCAACCACAGAAATGATAGTATCAATAAAAACTTAATTGAAGGTCAATTAAAAATTGATAATATTAATTTTTTTGTTTCAGTTAAAACATTTGTTGAATCAATTGAATTTTAATTGAATATTTTTTAAAACTCAATTAAAATTTTAATTGGAAAAATTTTAGTGAATTTTTTTTTATGTATAATCAATACTAACCATCATATTTATTATTTATATTTTTCTTTATATAAAATTTGCATTTGCAAATCTCTTAGCATTCGCAAAAGCGTTGAAAAAATTAAATAAGTCGCATCTGCCATGAAATTTCAAACAAACAAAACAATGAATGGATTCGT
>PGFW01041108.1:8926-20035 GCA_003123925.1 Haematobia irritans | reverse complement strand
TCTTGGGGAACTACATTGAATTGTTGTGGTCTGTCCGTATGTATGTATGTCTGTCTGTCGGTGTGACTTGCCTTGTACAAACCTTAGAGGTCCGTGTGCGTTCTCAGTGGGAAATAAAATATTTAAAATGGAATCTTAAGTGTTTGTTTCGTGTGTACTTAGTCTCGGAATCTTTAGAATTCAAATCTGTTTTATGTCTTTCTCCTTACACAAGCTTCTTTCTCCCATTATAGGATTTTCACTGTCTGAATGGAAAAAAATCTGCTGTAAACATGCATAATTTTTGTTCGCTCCATTGACAGCAGCAGTTTGGCTTTATTTTATTTTTTCCACTGGAAAATATTCATATTTTTTTGCTATTTTGCTTCTGTTTTATTTTGATTAGAGTATGGGAAATCTGTGTCGCATGTTAAGAGGCGCTTACTGAGCGCACTTTAAATTCAATTACAAGTAAATTTCATTTTTGTGTGTCAGTCAGTCAGATATGAATGGATGACATATGGTAATTTTTTCCTTCTTTTAGCTTTATAAAATTTTGCTGTTCTTGCTTGCACTTAAAAACATGTTAGGTAAGGATAAACCTTTTTGTAAACTTGATTATATCCATCATATTGCATCCAAATTTTGAAGAAATATTGTCAATTGGGTCAATATAGACATTTATTAATTTGAAAAAATAGGATTTGTTTCAATTTGATAGCTAGACATTTTTGCATGTAGTTACAGATTTATTTACAAAATCTTAAAAAAAAATAAAACAAAAGCAGACCCGCACCGATATCTGTCTTTTTCAGTTCATGCATCTTCCTCCCTCCACTCTCCGGGATAAAAATCTTAGAAAATTCTGATGAGAAAATCTTTATAAAATAAAGAACTCACAAAAAATTCTTAAATGTGAGGCCGCTCATTGGGGATTAGGTGTAGCAAATTTGTATATATAGGAGACAAATTGATATAATTTCCAATATAAATCTTTGTCAAAATAGCTGTGTTAAATGAATATATGTGCAACCATAAGGTTAGAGAAATGGATCAACCCAACGACCGATGCAGGAATATTGCTGCGCCCCAGTTTTTTTGCCTGAAAAAGCTAAACATTTCGTAAGAATTTGCCTTTAACTTTAAAATGTATATTAATTTCGAGCCAAGAAAACAAGAATTACACTAAGGATACTTTAAGGTTCCAGCAATAGAGCGACGCCAAAAAAGTAGTGAAAATGTTCTTTTTAGATCGGGAAGTGGTGCAAAATTGGCACAGAAGCGATGAATTTAACATGGGCTTGTCATAGGACGGATGTCCACCATTTAATTTGCTACACTTCTTAAGGTGTGATCAAAGCAAATTTGTGATATTTTGCCAAATAAATATTTTTGTTCAAATATTTTCAAAAATTCAAATTTTTTAGAATGGATTTAGATTTTTTTTTTTCACCAAATTGAAATAAATTTGTACCTATTTGAAACAAGAAAGGTTAAAATTACTCACAAAATGAAATAATATACAGCAGTAAGTTCGGCCGGCCGAATCTTAAATACCACCCACCAGAATCAAATATTATAGTTTCCTTAAATTTCAGGGGGTGGATGAACAATATTCTCCAAGCAGAGCATTTCACCAGTACACTTCCCGAAGATATATTTAAAGATTTTACCTATTAAGACTATATCCGATTCTGGATTTATAAGAACCATTTTGGTTTGAGTTTTAGAAATCATTAACATCTCTTGTAATTGTGCAATAAAATGATGAAATAATGCCTTCATTTGAAATCTTAAAGCTGTAGATTTTTCACCCCTATTATTTAAATGATTACGAGAAGTAAAATCTGGAAATTTTACATTCAGTTTCAAGCAATGTTCATGATCAGTGCGCCTTTTATACCCTCCAGAAGTGAAATCGCTCTCTAAGAAGGCCTTATCAAATTGGACTGATAAAAACTAAATCCGATACACGTTTTGGTGAGTCTAAAATACAGTATATTTACAAGGGAATCGGATAAAAACCTACGGTTTCTAGAAACGCCAAGGACGTTTAAACGGGAAATCAGTCTTTATTGGGGCTATACTAAAACATGACCGAACTCGCCGTTTTCGGCACACCTCTTTATGGTCTGAAAATACTTCTAGATTTCAAATGTCATGCAAAATTGGTTTAAAAACTACGGTTTCTTCATATCAAACAATAAAATCTTTTCTTGCACACCTATTTATAGTCCTAAAAACCTGCAGATTTGCAATTTCGGCAAATTGGATAAAACTACGGTTTCGCTATAAACCCAAGAAGTAAAATCTGGAGATCGTTGCTATATAGGGGAATATACCAAAACCATGGACCTATATCACCATTTTCGGGCAATACCTGCTTTATGGAAGTAAAGTCTGGAGATCGTTTATATAGGCCGAACACTCACTTAAACATAGGTTTAATATGAACGACACTCACCATTTTCGCACTCCTCTTTGGCCCCTAAAATACCTCTAGATTTCAATTGCAGAATATTGGATAAAAACTACGGTTCTCTATAAACCTAAAAAGTCGAAATCGGGAGATCGGTCTTATGGGGGCATACAACCAAACAAGTGTACCGATAGCTCACCATTTTTAGCACACCTCTTATGCGTTCCTAAAACACCTTGCGCTTATAGAAACTACGGTTTCTATAAGCCAAAACCCCAATCGGGTGTCGTCTATATGGGATATAAATAAAAACCTGGACCCATATTAGCCCATCATTCGAACTTGATCTGCCTGCAGACAAATTTTCAGCACGGTTGCTTCATTATTGAAGTCTTGTAGCGTGATTACAACAGACAGACAGCCATTTGACAGACCGGACGTGGTCTAATCGTCTTAGAATTTCTCTTGTTTAGATCAAAATAGTATAAACGTTATACATTTTTTCACCACTTCTTGTGGTACAGGTGTCATATTGAGTTTGCAATATTTGATTTGCTTCAAAACTGTTGCACAATTTTAGTTAAATCGGTTTCAGATTTAAGATATAGCTCGCTATAAATAATATATATTATATATATAATATATATATATATATATATATATATATATATATAATATATATATATATATATATATATATATATATATATATATATTATATATATTATTATATATATATATATATTATATAATATATACCCGATTTAAATTAAATTTTATAGATTTTTGACAACGGTTGTAAAAAAAAAATTTTATCAATTGAAGACTTGGAGATGGTATCATAATATTTTGCGTCTTAAAAAGGTGTTGAAGGGTATGATATAGTTGCCCCGCCACGACATTAGACTTTCCTGCAGTCTTATATTTGCAGAATTATATTTAATATTATATACTCAATATTCAAATCAATACCTATTTACCAATTTCGTTTTTTTGATACTAAAATTTTGGATTATTTTGTTTCCAATCTGAACCATGTTTTCCGATTTATATTTTCTTGTGATTTAATTAAAATTGGATTAGACATGTTATTGATTCTCTTCATCCACAGAGATTTCCCATTAATATTAGAGAAAGAAAAATATTTAGTTCACATAGCTGACAATTTCTTAGCTTCATAATAGCAAAGGTCATATCCCCATATTAAAGCGCTTCCTAGTATTAATACTATTTGATTTGTTTTTTTTTTTTTTTTTCAAAGACTCATAAATTGTATATGATATTGAATTTTACAAAATTGCTAGATTAAGATTTAAATTGATATTTAAATATTTCTATCCACAATATACCTGTGTTCAACCTTTTCGTTTTGAAATTGAAATTTCTCCCAGATTAAAAAGTACTTAAAATATTAACTACCGTACAAATTTTCTAATATTATTATTTTTCCAAAGAAATTCTTGTAATACCCTGCCCTTCTTGTGCTTTGTTGTGCGTCTAAAAACCTAGTATTATGTTTGATGTGGGAAGAGGGTTGGTTGATATGTTATTTACGTTAGTCTAAACTTACATCCGTTGCCTTTCACATTGTATCACTGAGCGGTCGGTGCCTGCCCTCAACCTTACATTTTAGCATCAAAGTTGATTTTTATCTCAAGCATTAAGATTTTACCATAAAAACTACTTTAAATGAACTAATCCCACTACATATGAGAACGCAAAGAGACATCTATCAAAGAGCGTCGCAATGGCAATTGCTGCTAAACGGATACGGAGTTGTGACAGAGGACTTACGGGGGGTCCATGCACACGACCCACAAGAAGCAAGATATGTGTTGCGTGAAAAATTGAAAATTCAAGTGTATGAAGCTAAAAGGTGCCAAGTGATTGTTGAGCACCATACATTGAGTACATCTCATCTCTGTGAAAGGCGTATCAGGTTCATTCTTCATTGTTTTGTGTCTTCACCATAAAAAATTCAACTTCACATCGTTTACTACTTTAAGTTGCACTTACTACAAACAATAGTATTGTAGTAGTGGTAGTGGGATTTTTTCTTCTTCTTCATTTTTCGCAGGAGATAACGACAGTGTTCAGACTATTCGGAGGGATAGGACAATGATGCGAAACTCTCTTGGCATTGTTGTTTCATAATGATGGATATTCATCGTTATAATCATTAATCGCCATATGAAGTGAGAACTCATAAAAAAGTTGCCAAACCACAGAAAGTGAAAGGGGTGCTAAACAAAGCCATAAAAAAGCCGCATTATCCCAACATACATACGACCGACGATCCGACCAACCAAACTACCTACTAAAACGCCTCCATATAGTCAATCAAAACATTCTAAACGTTTGGCATTTTTTCTTTTTTGGGCGAGGGGACTCAGTATGAGAAAGAAAACGATAAAAAATATGTTGCTAGTATATAAATTATAGCATCATTAGTATGACGACTACATGCAGCTTCCGTATGGTGCTACTTTCTCATTTTATGAGACCTCATAAAATTTGCAAAAGTGTTATAAAGAATTCCCGTGGAAAGGGTAATTTTCTGTCAAATTTAAGAAAATTTATGTTATTTGAAAACTACTGAGTATGATGTCATATTTTAATGAGTTTTTAATTAATTCAATTTGGATTTAGTGTTTTAGTTGTACTAGATCACAATTCCGTTTGTTACAGTTAATTTACAGGTGGTTTTTCTTCTATATTGATACCATAGGACAATAACATTCACTGTCTGGGTCACATTTTATATGTCTGTAGAAACTTGCGTTAACAAAACGGAATGGAAACCAGGACTGATTAGGATAAGATTGGCAGCCCGATTAAGATCAGGCTCATTATTTTAGACTATTCAGTCCCATTTGTGATACCAGGCTGATTAAGATACCCGAGCAAAAAATTTGCACAACTTTAAAGCACTTCCAAAATGAATGTTAGTCCAATGATGTTCTTATATTTTAACTACACAGGAAGTTCTTTTCATTCAAATTTTTTTATAACATACTTCTTTTTTAAATTTTTAACGGTAATTTTAACTTTTTTTTGATTTCAAATATGCGTTAAAAACGTTTTATCGAAAAAAATGCTAAATCCAATCTGAAAAATCAGTGAATTTTGAGAATATTGAGAGTCAGAGCGTTTCAGACAAGTGTTCAGAATTACATTTTAAAATTTTTTAAGAAAAATTATAAAAATTATTTTTTCTTTACTTTTTTATTGTTTAAAAATTCATAAATTCATTAAATTACTTGTGTAAATTTAATAATTATATTTTACAGAGTTCAGGTTTACATAACACAACCTTTTCAACTTAAACCATAATTTTTGTAAACTTTAATAAATTTATGGTATTCTTAAAATAACAATATGAAACGGGGAATATTAATGAAGGAAAAAAAACCCCGTGAATCTTTCCATAGAAGTTAGTGTCAAAAGAGTAAAAAGTTGCGTACACGCTCAGCAAAAAATCGTTCTTGTAACACTTATACTCTCAAACATATTTTGCTTCAATGCACTATAATATTTCTTGGGTATAGTCAAACATTTATATTTTTTGATCTCCTTCCAATATATAATATGTTTGAAGTCATATTAGTCTAAACAAGTATATGTATTGTGTAGTCTAAGTTCAAACTATTTTGTGATTTTTGCATCCAAATTCAATCAATGTTGTCATTCAAAAAACAATATTGTATATTATCAGTGAACATATAATATTGTTTGCAAGCATTATTATATGCTTAAAAAAAATATTATATGCTTAAAAAAATTCTCCCAAAACAATATTTGTGCCTCAAAATTTTATTTTTATTTATTTATATATACAAATCATAACAATTATGAAATATAAACACGGTAATATAAGGTTGCAACAACATAGGTTTTCGACCTGAATGCTCAAAATTTTCTTTTCTGCCCAATTGTATCATTCCCCCACATCATTCTCACCTTCAACGAGATTTTTTTAGTTCTTGCACCTTTTTACTGTCAATACAAACATTGTAGAAGAAATTATTCAATTTATATGATTTTTATTTTGTATTTTTAATTTTACCTTTTGCCGGAACTGGGGATTCGAACAGCGGACCAACAGTTTTGTAAGGATCAAGAAGAATGTAGCTGATATAATTGCCCAAGGAAAAATAAAATGTTAATTTGTGTAATAATAAGCACAACCACCAACTTAATTCAATATTCGCATCCCTGTTAAATAGCGCTCCAACCCTACTAAACACATATATGTTTATAGCTATATTTCTTAAAGTTAATATTATGTTTGCATCCAAAGCATTATCTAATATTACAAACATTTTTATGCTCCCAAACATAATATGTTCTAACATATTAACATATATGTCCCAAACATTGTTATGCTAGTTTATGGAAACATATATGCTTGTACTCAAAAGTATTGTGTTTAAATAATTTTGTTTCCAAGACATGTAATGTTTATAGCCAAAACTATATGAAAAAACAGCCTTTTTCATCCGTAGTACTTATGAAGAAATTTACAACGTATATGTGCTACGAGATTGTAGCAATCTAGCATAGAAATTTATCAGTGATATTTTTTATTTGTCGTTTAACAAAAGAGAGCATTGTAATTCAAATGTTTAATTGAGAGGATAGGTTAGCGAGAAAAGGAGATTACACAATCATTTTTCACAAATTTTATTTTGAAATAACTTGCAATTTTCGTTAAATGACAATCTGCGCTTTGTGCCAGACCAGGAGTCCGTAATCACAAATAGCGTGGAAGATCACTCTAAGAATTATTAAATTCTTGGTGTGAATAGACAGCTTTTGATTTCTGTTTATAAAAGGATATAAAATCTTATAGTTTTGTTAATTTTGTCTATGGTGTAGCTGATGTGGTCGCCGAATGTAATCTTTCTGTCGAGGACCACTCCCAAATATTTCACCTTATCGTCCCATGCAATATCGAAGTTATCAATTATGATATTCGAGGATGGGATATAACAGCTCATTCTTCTCCTTGAAAAGAATATGGCTTGGGTCTTCGATGTATTCACCACTATCTTCCATCTCTTAAAATAGTTGGACACTTCTCTTAGTGCCACCTGTATGTCACTCATAATGTCAGTAAGGCAAAAAAACCCGAACTAAAATCGCGGTATCGGTCTGCCGAAGATGGACGGATTTAACACCCATCAAGTTCGGGGAAGTCGTAGGTGTAAATATTGTATAGTAACGGTGACAAACAAGAGCCTTGAGGACATCCTGCTGGAGATGTTGTGTCACAGGAAGACATTGCATTTCGATATGAAGCCTGAAATGTTCTGTTTTCAAGGAACGGTTCTTATCAATCTTAACTGTCGGAAAACATCTATACCGATCCTAGCCAGTATTGATTAAAGGCTCGTGCCACACAGGTCAGTCAAATGCAGATTTTATGTCCAGCTAGGACCATAGCCGTTGAACTCCTTCAATTTAGTTTAGTTGAGAATAATTTCCTAATGCGACAAGGGGCAAAATGGATCTGTGTTTCAGTCTGAAACCGAATTTGTTGTGTTGGCAGGATTTGTTGCGTTCTAATGTGTCGTCTGCGATTTTATCCTTAATAATTTTTCAAGAAGTTTGCTTGATAGAACTAAGGAGGGTATTGCTGTTACGAATCCTGCACGACGCGTTCCTTTTTCCTGGTTTCGTATAGGGATAATTTGGCGTGTTTCCAAATTTTCGGACAATAACAAAGTACTAATGCCCAAGAATTTGAAAATGTTCGTAAGTTAACTAAAGGCCGCTTGGGGGAAGGCTCTGTTAACATTCGATTCGTATTCCATCTGGCCAGAAGCCTCTTTTTTCTATTTTGAGATTTCTTATAATATTCTTAAGTTGGTGTGGCCAGTGACCGCAAATGAGGCCGACGGGATTGAACTGGCTATCAATATTTTCTTGATGTCTCCGAAACCAATCGTTTCTGGTTGCCAGAATCATGGAGGTTTTCGGAGAAAACGTGATTAGAATGAACTTTCTGGGCCAATAATTCGCTTTTTCTAGGTTAGTTGTATTAAACGCAACCATTTGTTCATTAGAGGGGACTGTGCCCGTCTTCCTTTTAATAATTTTCGATATATTCCAAAACTTTGAAGAAGCAGTGTCTAAACTAGAGAGCATATTGTTCCAATTCGAGTTCCTAAACCGAAATGTCGACTCAGCAATCAATTTGTTCAAAAAAATTGTCTCTGAGCGGTAAAGGGCATCCTTATATCTAATCCAATTAGCGCCTGGAGGTATATTTCGCATTAGAATCAAGTTCATAAATATGCTCTAGGAAGCCGCTTAAACATACATTGACGCAAAGAACAGTCATTTGGAAACAGATTCCCTCGATGGCATTTGATAAAAGGAACATTTAGTTTGGTCGATCAAAGCTATCAAATCAGATACTGTATAATATGGAATCATCCTATATGATGGAAAATTGTGGTTAATATGTCTTCCCTAAACTTTCATCAGATCGCCAATTTATAATTGAATCTGAAATGAGAAATTGGATGGCTTGGGACGTGTCATAAGTTGTCCAGACTGGTAAATGATACGAGCTGAGTGCGTTTAAAATTTATCGCGCCCACTAAGTTATCTTTCAGGAACATTTGTAATGAAGAAATTAATAACGGAAGGGGTTGAATTATCTTGCAACTAGGTTATTAAGGTGGGCTTCGGGAGGCGATATACGGTCCAAAAGTATTGGTCGAACAACAGTTCGTGAGGGATATTGCCCACGTTTGTATTCGACATACACCGCCCCATTCACGGCTTCTGGACGTTAAATCTCCATCTAGTATGAATTCTTGTTCCCTGCCATGATTCATAGAAATATTTCATTAGATCCGATTTTGAATGACTTTTTTCAAGGCCGAAGGACCGGGACGATTCCCCCGGGAAATAGCAACTATATAAACAAAGGGTCGAGTCATCACTTAGAGTCTATTTTGATACCTATTTTTTTCTATTAAAGAATATTCATTATAGGAAGCAGATCGTGGAATATTCCTACCGATACACACAGCTTACTCCACCACCTGCTCCTACTCGTTCCCTGTCGCACCGAATAGCCAGCAAAAATAATGGATGTTTCATCATTAATCTCTCCTTTCAACCACGTCTCATTTGATTAAGCTACGTTCTATATTTTGTTCCAGTAAATAATCGAATAATTCATACATTTTATTTTGGATTCCTCTAGAGTTCCAAATCCATTATTTTTAAGCTTTGATTCATTGAACAAAAATTCTGAAAAGCCTAAGCTTGTCGATACTTAAATTGATCTGATTTCGTTTTACAATTTTTTAACGTTATTAATTAAACTCTCGGTTAATGATTCTAGTTCTGCCAATTGAAAAAATCATTATCCAACACATGAGGATATCATAATTGAATTTTCAAAACGATTGGCATAGTTTCTTGATTCAGTGTTGTGAGTGTGTATGTAGGCCGCTGGGTCCAAGCATAAACCTTTAATTAGGTTTCGGTGATGAATTCCGTTTCTTAAGATTCAGTATATCTAATCCACTTGGACAATTCAGGAAGATTATGATGATGTTGCCCATTAGCCAATTGGGCGCACAATCTGATTATGAATTATCGCCAAGATATTGTTTTTATGGGGTCCGGGCACATTTTGCACAGAATGTTTAACATTTTACAGTTTTCCAATCACATGGACGATCATTTAGGCATTGTAGATTATGGCGTTATTTTTTGTTTCTATATTTGATTATAGTTCCACCTTACTTTAATGTAGTCGATACTGTGATATTTTTCTCTGAGTAATAGAAGCCCTTTTTGAGATAGCACTTATATACAAAATAGATCTTCAGCATTAAATTTCAGTCTTTCTAAATACTGGACACTTAACATCTATAACCATTCAGACCTGCTTTTATTCAGGTCAGCTTTAACTTTACTAGCTTCCATTTTGCTCTAGCCTTGATAGAAAACAACTTTGGTATTGCCCTTGTTTTGCTCATCTCTCTTTTTCCTGTGGAGTCTGTCTGTCGGTGTGACTTGCCTTGTACAAACCTTAGAGGTCCGTGTGCGTTCTCAGTGGGAAATAAAATATTTAAAATGGAATCTTAAGTGTTTGTCGTGTGTACTTAGTCTCGGAATCTTTAGAATTCCAAATCTGTTTTATGTCTTTCTCCTTACACAAGCTTCTTTCTCCCATTATAGGATTTTTCACTGTCTGAATGGAAAAAAATCTGCTGTAAACATGCATAATTTTTTGTCGCTCCATTGACAGCAGCAGTTTGGGCTTTATTTTATTTTTCCACTGGAAAATATTCATATTTTTTTGCTATTTTGCTTCTGTTTATTTGATTAGAGTATGGAAATCGTTGTCGCATGTTAAGAGGCGCTTACTGAGCGACTTTAAATTCAATTACAAGTAAATTTCATTTTTGTGTGTCAGTCAGTCAGATATGAATGGATGACATATGGTAATTTTTTCTCTTCTTTTAAGCTTTATAAAATTTTGCTGTTCTTGCTGTGCATTGAAAAACATGTTAGGTAAGGATAAACCTGTTTTGTAAACTTGATTATATCCATCATATTGCATCCAAATTTTGAAGAAAATTGTCAATTGGGTCAATATAGATATTATATTTAATTTGAAAAAAATAGGATTTTGTTTCAATTTGACTAGCTAGACATTTTGCATGTAGTTACAGAATTAT
>PGFW01041106.1:291-13460 GCA_003123925.1 Haematobia irritans | reverse complement strand
AATAAAAAAATAAAAAACTCTGTTAAAACTCTACAAGATACTTTGCAGCATATACGGGATTTTACCGTATATTTTTTTCTTCTTTCATTTTCTTTCTTTTGTATCATAAAACTTAGAAATTGTTTTCCTCTCCCAAAAAAATAGGTCATTAGAGGGTTAATATTAAATTATTTCAAATAATAAAATTATAACACCAATCGTGAAAAAATTGTTGGGGGTTGGTGAAACAACCATCTTGGCAACACTGTGCCAAGCGAATTTAATACTCAAATCATTATCGAATTTAGAATTTGCGTAATATTTATATATGGAAAATGATCAATAGATATATGAATTTGAAAAAAAAATATAAAATTCAATAAAAATGTAGAAGTGAAAGAAAAGGTCTTTAACTATTCAATGTCAACTATTGAAGGCCGGCTGTTAAACTTTTAATCAACTTATAAAACTCAGCATAGTACTAAGGGACTTAGAGCACTTAAAAATATTAAAGTGGCATCCAAATTTATTTCAGGCTTATTTAGACTATTCAGTCCAGTTAGTTCCTTTCCTTCGTTTGGCAAATAATCAGCAATTTATGAGACCTTTTAATTTGATACCATTTGTTAGCAAGTTTTCTCTCGGTGGAGGGAATGGCTATTAGAAGCCTATATAAAGATCCAAGCCTCCCACCCCCATCGCATCCATCCATAATATCCATTCGCTTCCATTAAAATGGATGGTATATTTTTTTTATTAATTAGAAATGCTGACAAGGTGCTAATATTCCGATGAAAGATTTTGCCATATATCATGAGTTTGCATCTTAAACATTGAAGAGTAGTCCAAATGGATTTTTTTATTTGCTTTTATAGGAGGTAAAATGCTAAACGTTTTCTGGTTTTGTTGCCGCCTCCTCCATTGATGACAACAACACTGGCAATTAGGCAAATACAGGTGTTTGTGTTCCATTCAAATAATGATTAATTTTAACGACAAAATAAATGCATCAGATTGCAGAGTGTTAATTGTTCACATTTAATCGATTAGGCTGCAGGAATGATGCAAGTGAAAATTTAGAAAAAAAATATTACGAAAATTTTTCCAATTAAAGTCTTAATTGAGTTTTAAAAAATATTCAATTAAACATTTAATTGATTTAACAATTTTTTTAATTGAAACAAAAATCAATCACAAAAATTAATAGCATCAATTATTTTTTTCATTGGATCAATTAATTTTTTACTTGACTCTCAAATAATTTTTTTTTGTCTTCAATCATTTCTGTGATTGAAGACATTTCAATAAAAAAAAAATAATTGGATCAATTAATTTCGTGATTGAATCAGAAAAAAAAAATTATGTGCATTAATATAGTAATAGCATATTTAAAAAAAAAGTTTCAGTGTAATGAGTTCTTGTAAAAAAAGATAATTAAAACAATATTCTTCTATTTCTTTTTAATTTAAATGTAACTCTTAACTTACCCTCATGTTAATTTGACTAATTTTCTTCTCCAAATGAGAGGTTTCCCCCTTTGGAAAGTTAATTCAATTTTCACAATATAGCAAACGTCTTACGAAACCTTTCCATTTTGGAGAAGTGTTGACTTTTCAGAGTATTTAAGTTTCAGATGTTTCTCTGTATCTTGATATGTCTTCAATTTTCTTACCTGAAAATATACAAAAAAATAATATGAAATTTACATTAATAGCTCATCAAAATGTTATGATTTATTATTTGATTAAATTTTTAGATAATAATATGTTACAGTACAACCTCCCTCCCTAATCCGGAATTAAACCAAATAAAATTAAATTATATTGTAATCCAGACATTTGGCATAAAAAGTTCGATAGATAAAATGGACGAGAACACAATGCCAAATATTGTGGACACTCTACTTCCTACACATGAGAGCAGAGATGAAATAACCGATACATAACCCCTTCCAAATATACCGCTGTTCACAATGGACGAATTGCAATACGCCGTGAAGAGCCTGATGGCATACCCACAGAGGTCATGAAAGAAATAGGAATCAGACTCCCCTGTAAATCGCTGTCTAAAAGCAGGCTGTCTAAAAACAGGCATTTTCCCGAAATCAAGGAACAGAGATTAGTTCTTATTAGCAAAGGGAAAGGGGACCTAAAATCTCCATCGTCATACAGACCCTTATACATGCTTGACACTAGTGGGAAACTATTTAAGCGGCTAATAAAATCTAGACTTGCTGAGGCCATTAGGGCCGGCGGATGGCTGTCAGATGGACAGTATGGATTCAGACCCGGAAGGTCGACACTAGGAGTACTAAAAGAACAATCATCGAGACTAGTCATCCTACTTGCGACTCTGGGCATCAAGAACGCATTCAACAGCCTGAGATCGACAGATGTTATACACACTCTGGAAAGTATATTCCATATACGGAAATACCTAATGACGATCCTAAGAGATTACCTAAGGAGCGCGTAGTGATATACGAGACAACATTAGGGCCAAGAAGAAAGGAAATCACCTCAGGTGCCGCCACAGGCAACAAATCCTAGGCCACACCTCTGAAAACGCAAGTGTTAAGCTGCGTGAAACGATCGATATTGAACGAAAAACTCTTGGCTGTGACTCACATGCGATAGCAGTTAGCATGGCAGAAAACGGAATTATTACTGCCACTAGAAATCAGAGTTGCGAATATAGAGGACGTAGTTATAAACACAAGACCGCAATCCAAATACTTGGGGGCTAAGACTAGACAATTCTATTCTTTAAACAGATAGAATATGCGACGACCAAAGGTGCCATGATAACGGCGCGATAGACCTCGCCTTATGACAAATATTGATAGGAGACCGCTCCCAAGTTGAAAGAAAGTACTCATGGAGAGCACAAAACAGCAATACTCCTATATGGATCTAACAACACTACACGACACTACAACGACAGACGCGCGAGCAATCAAATATTTAGGGCTAAAGCTATCAGATTCTATCTTCAAAACAGATAGAATATGCGGACGCGACAAAGTCTGCCACGATAACAGGCGGCCGATTGAATCTGCCTTATGGCTAAATGATTGTAAGGACCGCTTCCGGCAAGTGAAAGGAAAGTACTCATGGACGACAAGCAAACAGCCATACTGCATCCTTATATGCGATCTAAAATCTGGGCGCCGACACTACAGACGACAACCCGAGACACAATAAACTGTTCTCTTCAGTAAGAGAACAGCAGCCTTGAGAGGGTTACTCTATTGGAGACAACAAAAACAGCATACTCTCATATGGATCTAAAATCTGGGCGCCCGACACACTACACGCACAGACGCCGACCAATCAAATACTTGGGGCTAAGACTAGGACAGATTCTATCTTCAAACAGAACTAGAATATGCGACGACAAAAGGCTCCATGATAACGGCGCGATTGAAACCGCCTTATGACAAATATTGTTAGGACCGGCTCGGGTCCAATGGAAAGGAAAGTAACATCATGGACGACAAACAAACAGCATACCTCCACTCCTATAGTGGATCTAAAATCTGGGGCGCCGCCGACACTACAACGACAGACCCGAAGCCAATAACTTCTTCTCAGACGAAGAGAACAGCAGCCTTGAGAGTTATAATCAACGTACCGTCAGCAGTAATCGGGTATGGAAACGCCGTACTTAAGTGATAGCGGGAATGCTCGGCGATTATACCTCACAATCTAGGCGGAAGAAGATTTTTTCTTGGCAAAACCCTGGCAGAGCCCCACATAACCGACCCGAGAAGACATTTAAGCGAGATAACGATAGAGAAAGGTGGCAAGAACGGCAACAGAGAAATGAAATGTGGAGACGGTGACCACATCGGCTTATTAACAAATTATCCGCATTATGGCGAGAAAGGAAAACACGGTGCATAACGCAGATGCTATCCGTCCACGGTTATTTTCGTTAAATATTTGAGGCAATATGGGGAAATGCAGTACGAATATAGGTGACTATACGAGAAAGAGCAGGAGATTGTTCCTATGATGCAGAACATACCTTTTTCAAATGTAGCCGCATGGAGAGAACGACCGCAGGGAAGTGGAGGAATGTGATCGTCCGTATTTCGGCCCTCCCCGAAGTATAGTCAACAAAAATGTTAACTGAATGAGAGGCAAGTGGGAGGTTGTAAGTAGATATGCGGAATAACGTTTCTTCGGCGAAAGGTTAGGTAGTTTAGCTGGGCAAGCCCGATGTATCAGGGCTCACTTTACACTATTCAAGTCCATTGTGAAATAAAGCATATTGAATGGACTTCTGCTCGTTATCACTGAGTGGCTCCGATTCCATAGTTAAGCCTCTATGACAACGGACCCTCCTTTTTTATAGCCGAGTCCGAACGGCGTTCCACAATTTGGCAGTTGAAACGCACTTAGAGAAGCTTTGAAACCCCTACAGAAATGTCGCCAGCATTACTGAGGTGGGATAAATCACCCGCTGAAAAACTTTTTGGTGTTCGGACTCGAGCAGGATCGAACCCACGAACTTGTGTATGCAAGGCGGGCATGCTAACAGCATTGCATCACGGTGTGCTCCCTTCGTTCTCGCAAGAAGAAGAGCCGACATTGGATCTAGCGATAGCACGATAAACGAAAAGCGGGAGTGCCTGGACGGCAAACTCGCTGAAGAGATGGACATTGAATCCACCAAATGTGTTCCACCTTGAAGTATCATTTGAAAATTGGTTCGCGTGGCGGAAAGCTATACCCCGGTGTGAGGTAGGATGGGTTTTTGTGGCAGGTATCGTCAACTGTTACGCGGAGTCCGCGCACACGACGGTCTGGACGCAGTGTCAGGTGCGTAAACAGCATTTTCCGCCGTCGCTCAGCGCCCAATAAAAAATTAAAATTAAATTGTTATTAAAATTAAAAATGAGTAATTTTTAATAACCCGCATTTCATACCTGAAAGAAGAGTTTTTCGATTTCTGAGGAAGCGATTTTTTCGGGTTCCGGGAAAAAACATTTTTTAGCTTTAGCCAAAGAGGTCAGATGAAAAATTCACACCTTCGAATTGGCCTACAGCGCTCCACGCGGCCATCGATGGTAATGGTGTAGGGCCGATGCCAACGCTGCGGTTTTTGCTTCACGCTCGAGTATCGACCCTGAGGTCTAAAATAAATGCCGGGAAGTATTGTTCGCTGAAATGAATGTCGTAAGCACGCCGCACAAAAAAATTTTCTGGTTAAGGAATCAGCGAAATTAATTGATCAATCTAATTTTTTTGATTGAAATGTCTTCAGATCACAGAAATGATAGTATCAATTTAAATAATTAATTGAAGGTCAATTAAAAATGTAATTGATCCAATTAAAAAATTAAGTTGAAATACTATTAATTTTTGTGATTGCATTTTGTTTCAAAATTACAACAAAATGTTTTTCATTCAATTAAAATTTTTAAAATTGAATATTTTTTTAAGAACTGCTAATTAAAAAATTTTAATTGGAAGATTTTTCCGTGAAATTTTCTCTTCATGTGTTAGACAGTAATGAAGGCCCTGGATATGGCACTTTTAAAACAGGAAAGTTCGCGGTCAAACTAGAAAGGGCCTTAAAAAGGAGGTTTCTTTCTTTTCGTTTCGCAACCGCACAAAGCAGGGAGCACACAAAAAAAATTAATGATTCAATCACGAAAATTAATTGATCTAAATTAGTTTTTTAATTGAAATGTCCTTCAAATCAACGAAGAAGATAGTTAAATCCAATCACAGTTTTAATTGGGTTATACGAAAAACTTATTGATTAAAACTTAAAATTGATTAAAAACCTAATTGATTTCATTAAGCAGTTTTCAATTATTTTTTAAGTTGATTCAATTAAAAAATTTTAAATTGATGTTGATTGCAAAACTCAATTAATTTTAATTTAATTAACAAGGTAAGCTATTTTCAATTACTTTCTGAATTGCGGCATAGAATTTTTATTGGCATTAACAATACGATTGTTTGAAAAAATTAAAAAAAAAAATCCCATCACTGTTTTTTAATTGAATTAGTTTTTCCGTAATTTGATTAAAAAGTTAATTGTATCAATTAATTTTTTAATTAAACATGATTTTAAATTTTGCATACGACTCAATTCAATCTTAATGCTTTCTATCATGATTAAAAAGTTAATTGTAATCAAATAATTCTATTAATTAAAATTTCAACTTCAATTAAGCTTTTATTAATTGGAGGAAATATTGTGTCTTGATAAGTTTTTTTTTTCTGTGGCGGATCTCAATCCCGTTGGACTTTGTACCGTGGACATTTTGAGCAATAAGGTTGGCACTAAAATACGACAAAGCAATGTTTCAAAACTATGTCGTCTGTTTAAGAGCCATAATTCGTGGCCAAACGAAAGGCCCAAATTCAGAAATTTTGATATTATTTGCCCACAATTTTGGTGTTTGAGGCAATAAAGTAAAAAAATAACTCCGAGTAAAAAGAGATCTAAAGTTGTACGATTACATATGAGCAGTTCCGAAAATAGTGACATCTTAAGTTGTATCAAATCTAACACTTCATTTTTACTAGGTGGCCGCGAATTTTCGAAATTGATTTCCATAATATAAACAATATCAAAATGTGTGGAATAAGCAAACACTTCTTTCACTTGGCCAAATATGGAATATTTTTTTACTACAGTTTTTAGTTTTTCAATTTGAATAGCCTTCGTTATCCTAATGGAAAATTCATAAAAAAAAAAATCGAAATAATACAGTTCCGACACAATTTTTAGTCAATTGTTTTTTCTTAATCAATTTTGAAGATTTTGCTAGATTTTGTTTTTTTTGAGACTATTTGATGATAACGTCAATGATCCGTAAATCTTATTTTGCAAAATATTAAAAAAATATATAATATGAAGAATATATTTTCGCAAAATCAGATCTGTTCTAATCTGCAATGGTATTGTCGCCCTAACAACTAACAAATACATAGATACGTAATTTAGTGAATCTTTTTTTTAAGGGACTGACTAAATGCGAAATGAAAAACATGGGATCGACTTATTAATGAACATCTGGTTGAACTAATGGACAAATATTTGTAAAATGAAATCAAAATTGCTTAAGGTTTTTGCATATTATTCCGGAAATTTTTTGGAAAAATACAATATGTGTTTTTTTTTTAATGCGAATTACCGGTAATTTGAATTAAAACTTATTTGCAATTTTCATTTTTTATGGAAATAAAAATTGTCCAACTTGTCTTTTGTTTTTAAAACTCATTCATCATTGAAAGAAAACACATCTCAATAGGGTGGAAGGTGATTTTTTTTTCTGTCGCACGGAACTGTTTTTGGTTAGACAATGAGACAGGAAGTAAGGTCTCGTTTACGTCAAAGAAGGGGTTCTTTGCAATGTTTGTTTTTTTTAGTTATTTTGTTATATTTTCTATAGCTTTTGCATTTGTTTATGTCTTTTAGTATTTGTTTTATTTTTTGTTCTGTGGTTTTCTTTTTGTGTGTCCTAGTGTATGTTAGTTTGGCGTCAATTCCGTTGCTTCAATTGTTTAATTTGATTTATAATAATCATTATTTCTGTCATGATCATTGTTTAATATCAAATACATTTTTTCTACAGCAATTCCTATATAGGTCTTATACCGATAAGTATTTTTTTCCAAAATTTTTTATTATACAACAAAAAAAGTGAAGGGTTAAAAAAGTTATTTGACATCCGTTAACTTTGTTATCTGGTGGTAGAGGTTTTGTTATCCTTTGCATTTTTTAGAAAATAAAATTTTCAGAAAATTTCTATAGAAAAAAAAAAAAATTTCAGGAATTTTCTATAGAAATAAATTTTTCAGAATAATTTTCTATAGAAATAAAATTTGCAGAAAAATATCGGCATAGAAATTAAAATTTTAAGAAAATTTCTATAGAAATAAAATTTTTGAGAAAATTTTCTATAGAAATAAAATTGTTCATGAAAATTTTTATATTAGAAATAAATATTTGGATACATTTTCTATACACCAGTAAAAAAAATTCACGGGTGAAAATTTTTCGCAATGAAAATCTTATTTGAGTATTAAAAAATATTTCAATTAAAAATTAAAATTGATTCAAAATTATTTTATTTAATTGAAGATAAAAATCTATCACACAATTAATTAGTAGTCGAAATTAGTTTTGTAATTGGAATGCAATTATTTTTTCATTTAAAAATGATTGGATCACTTAATTTCGTGATTGAATAAGAAAACAATTTTTGGTCTGTAGAAATACAAAAATTTTCAGAGAGCATTTTCTATAGAAATAAAATTTGGGCAGAAAATTTTTCTATAGAAATAAATTTTCAAATTTTCCTTAGATAAATTTTCAGAAAATTTTCTATAAGAAATAAAATTTTGAGAGATGTTTCTATAGAAATAAAATTTTCAAGAAAAATTTTTACAGATATAAATTTTTTAGAAAAATTTTCTTAGAATAAAATTTTCATGAAAAATTTTTATAGAAATAAATTTGGGCAGAAAATCTTTCTAACAGAAATAAAAATTTTCGAGAAAATATTTCATATAGAAATTAAAATTTTGAGAAAATTTGCTATAGAAATAAAATTTAGATACATTTTTCTATACACCGAAAAAAATGTTCAATTTTCCAATGAAAATCTTAATTAAGGTTTAAAAAATATTCAAATTAAGAATTTAATTGATTACAACAATTTTTTTCATTAAGTTTTGTTAATTGGGATCAATTTAATTTTTTATTTACTGTCAATTGTTAATTTAATTTTGACTGTCAATTAATGTTTTTAAATTTGATATTATCATTTCTGTTGATTGAAGACATTTCCATTAAAAAATTAATTGGATGCAATGCAATTTCGCTGATTAGAATAAGAAATAAAATTTTGATTGCTGTAGAAAATAAAAGTTTTCAAGACATTTTCGTATAGAATAAAATTTTGACCAAAATTTTTTAATTGAAGATAAAAATCAAATCACACAAATATAATAGGTATAATTTAAGTTTTTTTAATTGGATCAATTAATTTTTTAAAATTGACTGTCAATTAATTTTTTTATTTGATACTATCATTTCCTGTGATTGAACACAATTTTCCATTAAAATTAATTGGATCAATTAATTTCGTGATTGGATCAGAAAGAAATTTTTTGTGTATAAATTAAAATTTCAGAAAATTTTCTATAGAATTAAATTTCCGCAGAAATTTTGTATAGAATTAAAATTTCCAGGAAAATTTTCTTATAGAAAAAAATTTTTGAGAAATTTTTCTATAGAAAATAAAATTTTGGAATAACAATTTTCTATAGAAATAAAAATTTGAGAACTTTTTCTAATAGCAAATAAAATTTTTGAGAACTTTTTCCATAGAAATATAAATTTTGAAGGGAATATTTTTCTCATAGAAATAAGATTTGGAGAATTTTCGATAGAAATAAAATTTGGATAACATTTTTTTAACTGATACTATCATTTCTGTGATTGAAGAAATTGGGATCAATTAATTTTCGTGATTGAATAAGAAAAAAAATGTTTGTCTGTAGAAATAAAATGTTGCGTAAGCATTTTCCTATAGAAATAAAATTGTTCAGAAGCATTTTCTATAGAAATAACAATTTTCAGAAAATTGTGTTAGAAAATAAAAACTTGCAGGAAAATTGTTCGATAGAAATATCAATTTTCAAGAAATTTTCTATAGATATAAAATTTTCCAGAAAATTTTCCTATAGAAATAAAATTTTCAAAAAATTTTATATATATAATAATATTTTCAGAAAAAATTTTATGAAATAAATTTAAAGAAAATTTTCCTATAGAAAATAAAATATTGATATAATTTTTTCCAAATGAAAACTTAATTGAGTATTTAAAAATTTAATATGATTCAAACAATTTTTTTTCATTAATTAGTTTTTTAATTGGAATCCAAACTTAATTTTTAATTGATACCAGAACATTTTCTTGTGATTGAAGACATTTGCCATTTAAAAAATTTAATTGGATCAATTAATTTCGTGATTGAATAAGAAAAAAATTTTTGTCATGTAGAGAAGTAAAATTTTTTCAGAACAATTTTCTATAGAAAATAAAATTTTGGAACAAAATTTTCTATAGAAATAAAATTTTGCAAAAACATTTTCTTTAGAAATAAAATTTGAGAAGCATTTTTTTATAGAAATTTAAAATTTTGAGAAGGTGCATTTTTTTATAGAAATAAAATTTGAAGAAATTTTTCTATAAGAAATAAGATTTGGAGAAATTCTTCGATAAGAAATAAAATTGGATGATTTTTTTTAAAGAAATAAGATTTGAAAAAAAAAAGAATTTTATAGAAATAAAATTTGAGAGCATTTTCTAAGTAGAAAAGTAAATTTCAGAAATTTTCTAATTAGAAATTAAATGTTCAGAAAATTTTACTAGTAGAAATATATTTTGGAGACGCTTTTCTATAGAAATAAAATTTTGAAGAAGCATTTTCTATGGAAATAAAATTTGAGAAAATTTCTATAGAAATAAATTTTCAGAAAAATTTTTACAGAAATAATATTTGCAGAAAAATTTGTAATAGGAAGAATAGCTTTTGAGAAAATTTTGCTATAGATAATAAAAATTTTCAGAAATTTTTCATGATATAAAATTTTTAGAAAATTTTCTAATAAAAATAAAATTTTCAAGAAATTTTCTATAGAAATAAAATTTTGAGAAGCATTTCTATTAGAGAATACGAATGTTGAAGAATTTTCTATAGAAATAATTTAGAAGACATTTTTTACAGAAATAAAATTTTGAAGAAAATTTTTCTATACAATATAAAGATTTGAAGAAAATTTTTCGATAGAAAAATAAAATTTGGAGAATTTTTTTTTTAAAGAAATAAGATTTGTTGAAAAACAAAATTTTATAGAAATAAAATTTTGAGAAATTTTTCTAATAGAAATAAAATTTCAGAAAATTTTCTATAGAAATAAAATTTGGAAGAAGCTTTTTCTTAGAAATAAAATTTTGAAGAACATTTTCTATAGAAATAAAATTTTCAGAAATTTTTTATAGAAATAAATTTTCAGAAAAATTTCTATAGAATAAAATTTTGAGAAAAATTTTCTAATAGAAAATTATCAACGCAAATTTTTCCAGAAAATTTTCTATAGAAATAAAATTTGGCAAGAAAAATTTTCTATAAAAAAAATTGAGAAATTTTTCTGTAAATTCAATTTCGTTTTAGTTGTTTTGGAATTTCAGTTTAATACTATGCATTGACTAAAATTTCAAGTGTAGCTTAAGCCAAGCAGAGGGAAAAGAATGTGTGTCCAAATTTTTAGGCAAGCCCTATAGACTTGCAAGATGGTTGGATGGACGCACGTTTCGGAGTTACCACATTCCTGCATCAAGCATCCTCTTTACTTGCAGCAAAAAGCTATCAACAATTATCAGAATAAATTCAGGCGCGTTCACTAAACCGCAAAAGTGAACCGACAGCTTCAAACTGTTCGCGAAAAAAAGGTTTTTTACATGTTAGCGAACGGCTTAATGCCGAAATAAATTCGTACAAACATATCCTTTTCGCTTTGCCAGCCGTCAAATCATGGATTTGAAGTGCAGTTGAACTGGGTTTATTTTGAAAGCGTGCTTCCTCTTTGTTTTCAATTCGTTTTTTTTTATAATTTTCCATAAATTTTAATGTCATACCCAAAAATATGTTGCTCGATAGGAGGATGCAGGAGCTTAAAAAATATTTCTTTCGCGCCTTCGGTAAGATGCAAAATCCAATCCTGCGAACTTTTGCACAAGAAAAAATTTGATATAAAGAATGGGTAAAATTCGCATTCGTATTTTAAGGACGATTGAAATTCTTTGACCTCACAAAGATTTTAATTTTTGCAAGTGTTATTAACGAAATTTTTTATATCCAATAAAGATTAATTTACTTTTAATTGTTATAATTTTGTTCAGTGTAGGTTAAATAGTGTTTTAATTTTTGCTATGCAGTAATGAAGAATTCGGTTATGTCATAGAAATTTTTATTTTAAACCGCTCAATTGTTTTTTTTTTTGTATACGCAATAATTTTTTTTTCTTCGCCTTATCGCGGTATAGTAAAAAAGATAAATTGCCTATTTAATAAACTAAGAACTAAACGTGCTTAAAAATTTAGAAATGTTTTTTTTGGTAGGCAAAAAATAATTTTTATCAAAACAAAATGATATGGCGGCTTAAGTTGTCGAAAATAACTTTTTCAGCTTTGCTATTCTATCGGTAATGGCCTTTGGTCCACGCCTTTGTGATGGCCGTATGCATTTGTGGGCAGATTAGCTAAAAGATCTGCTTGTGTCCAATCTAATGATGAATGCTATAAATGGTCGTTGTTCTTCAATACTATCTACAGGTGAGTGGGGTGGATTGGCATATGTGATGGGCAGGCAAATGGACAGTGGATCAGTGGTTTTGTGGGTGGCCATACTACACAGTGTTTAACGTTTTGGAGTTTGCGCAGTTGGCTCGGTGGTTATAATTGTTATTCGAAATGAAATTAATGTGTTTGGATTTTAATTTGTTGCGAATTGTTTTGGGAACACTTTTTGGTGTTGGCTTATAGAACATTTCAATCTCATAATTATATCCTAGGTTTTATGAGCAGGCAGAGAAAGAAAGTAAGAATGAGACACAAACGTGTGTTGTCAACAATTGTCAGTTAATATATACATATATTTTTTGCATTTAAAATATTTTTATTTTTGTATTAAAAAAAATTATTAATTTTTTGTAGGTCAGTTTTTTTTTTCTTTTTGGCAAGAATCCTAGAGGGAGAGAGGGGGAATGTCTATATCTACTGTCCTGAAATACTTAATTTTTTACTTTTCTTAACATATATTCAAAAATTTTATTTTTTTTGTTTTTGCGTAAACAAAAAATCTCAAAAATAATGTATGTTATTATGCCATTATTACGTTGTCGTTGCGGTCTTTGTTGTCTACATCAACGTCTCTGCTCTCTCCCGTTCTCTAGTCGCATTGACGCATTAATATTATGAGCATTGTCCCAAAATTTGATTTTTTTGCCTATTTTGTTTGGCTGCATGTTCTAAATACTGCTGAATTCTTTGCTGAATATATCACTATTTCCCGGATAGGATAGATGGATGTAGTTTTAATTGCGCAATTTTTGCGTTTCAAATCAAAAATTGTGTGTGTTTTTATGTTTTTC
>PGFW01041105.1:0-13582 GCA_003123925.1 Haematobia irritans | reverse complement strand
TGCTCAGCTCAGCATTAATGTTACGGTTTTGTGGTGTTAAAATTAGAGAAAACTTTGCAAAATATTTTGTAACAATATTTTTTGATGTTATACTACCTTGTAGCAGGATTGTCTCCAGATAACATAGATAAAAACCTCTTCAGTTTTTCTCCTAAAGGTAAACTTTTTATAACCATATCTTCAAATTACAAAAGATTTTTTATAGAGGGTCCATTGTTTGAAATCCGTTGATATACCGTTTTTAGAAATCCCAATTCTTTTTTATCCGATGAAAGACAAATGAAGTTGAGGGCGTCTGTTAATATATTAACTCTTTATTCTTGGGAACAGTGCTGTCAGATTAGGGGATTTTTCCCCAAACTGGGGATTTTTTATCGTGGTTGGGGACATTTTTTCACCTTGGGGATCTGGGGATATGACTGGGGATAACGTCGTTTTGGGGATTTTTTCTGGGTATTTTCCACCTTCAATCACATAGTATTAAATTTGTTATAGTAAGTGTAAAACCGAAGATTTATGGGTTAAACCGCGGTTCCTATTTACCATAGCAGATTCATTTTTATGTAACAAATTTGAAGAAGGTCCAACTTCCATTATTACTTTGGGTTATATAACAGGTTGGCTGATAAGTCCCCGGTCTGACAAAAGATGGCGTCGCTAGTATTAAATGCAATATTATTTTTATATACAACAGAAAAAATATCACCAAAATATTTCCAATTAAAAAGTTAATTGAAGTGTGAAAATGTTTTCAATTAATAAATTAATTGATACAATTAACTTTTAATCATGATAGAAACATTAAGTTAATTAAGCAATAATTGAAAAAATTTTAAAAATTTTTAATTAAAAAATTAATTGATACAATTAACTTTTTAATCAAATTCGGAAGACTAATTCAGTTTAAAAAAATGCTGATTTTTTTTAATTTTTAATTAAAAATGTATTTCAAACAATCATTTCTTAATCCAAATAAAAACTCTAAGTCAATTCAGAAAGTAATTAAAAATAGTTACCTTTTTTAATTAATAAATTAATTGAGTTTTAAATTTTTAATTGAATCAATTAAAAAATTAATTGAAATTTGCTGAAAAAATCAATTAATTTTTTAATCAAGAATTTTTTCTATGCCCAATTAAAACTGTGATGATACTATCATTTTCGTGAATTGAAGAACATTTCAATTTAAAAAATTAATTGGATCAATTTTGTGTGTAGTACCAATCTTCAAATGATTCGTGTCAAAATTTGACATCTGTAAGTCAATTAGCTTGTGAGATAGAGCGTCTTTTGCGAAACAACCTTGTTATTGTGAAAAAAAAGGGAAAAAAAGGAATTTCGTGTTTTGATAAAATACTGTTTTCTGAAGGAAAAAATACGGTGGAAGCAAAAACTTGGCTTGATAATTAGTTTCCGGACTCTGCCCCAGGGAAATTAACAATAATTGATTGGTAAGCAAAATTCAAGCGTGGTGAAATGAGCACGGAGGACGGTGAGCGCAGTGGACGCCCGAAAAAGTGGTTACCGACGAAAACATCAAAAAATCCACAAAATGATTTTGCATGACCGTAAAATGAAGTTGATCGAGATAGCAGAGGCCTTAAAGATATCAAAGGAACGTGTTGGTCATATCATTCATCAATATTTGGATATGCGAAAGCTCTGTGCAAAATGGGTGCCGCGCAAGCCCACATTTGATCCAAACAATAACGTGTTGATGATTCTGAGCGGTGTTTACAGCTGTTAACTCGTAATACACCCGAGTTTTTCCGTCGATATGTGACAATGGATGAAACATGGCTCCATCACTACACTCCTGAGTCCAATCGAAAGTCGGCTGAGTGGACAGCGACCGGTGAACCGTCTCCGAAGCGTGGAAAGACTCAAAAGTCCGCTAGCAAAGTAATGGCCTCTGTTTTTTGGGATGCGCATGGAATAATTTTTATCGATTATCTTGAGAAGGGAAAAACCATCAACAGTGACTATTATATGGCGTTATTGGAGCGTTTGAAGGTCGAAATCGCGGCAAAACGCCCCCATATGAAGAAGAAAAAAGTGTTGTTCCACCAAGACAACACAACGTGCCACAAGTCATTGAGAACGATGGCAAAAATTCATGAATTGGGCTTCGAATTGCTTCCCCACCCACCGTATTCTCCAGACCTGACCCCAGCGACTTTTTCTTGTTCTCAGACCTCAAAAGGATGCTTGCAGGGAAAAAATTTGGCTGCAATGAAGAGGTAATCGCCGAAACTGATGCCTATTTGGAGGCAAAACCGAAGGAGTACTATGAAAATGGTATCAAAAAATTGGAAGGTCGTTATAATCGTTGTATCGCTTTTGAAGGGAACTATGTTGAATAATAAAAACGAATTTTGACAAAAAATGTGTTTTTCTTTGTTAGACCGGGGACTTATCAGCCAAACTGTTATACGTCACATAAAAATGGGTCAACCTACAATGTCACATCTAAAATCCCCACGATATGTTATTAAAAAACTACAAAAGAAAAAAATATTTTCGAGCGAATATATTTTGCTTAAATTTTGGATCTCCCTACATATGATTGTTAATATTACATTAACAACCATACGTATACGTTATATTATATAGACATAACGTATACTCCAAACATTATAGAGGACTGCCCATAAATCCAGAGAACGGAAATTTAATTTACCCCATTGTTTTTTCGTCCCAATGACGGCGCAATTTCACAGTTATTTTTAATTCATAGTACTTTAAGGATCGTGAAACTAAAAGCTATGAAAACTCCTTCACTACGTCTTCAACTAAAATAGGAAAATATTGCACTTTTTATTAGAAAAGATAACGTATTAGCCTTTCCCAAATTATTTTTCCAAAATATTGCCAATAAGCAATTATTTTCCAAAGCTACAAACCAAAACTGATGTCTTTAAGAATATAACAAAATCATAATCAAAATAAACAAAGGAAACTACAAAGTTTTTAAGAACCAATTACAAAAGTTTTGAAAACCAAAAGGCATTTAAAAATGGCAAAAGTGTGTGCATTAGCAAAAAAAAAAATTTTTAACATGAATCAGACAAAAAAGAAATTATGATGAGAGAAAAAAAACGCACATAAACATGTTCAAACATATCCCAAACAATGCTAGACTTTTGTCATGACTTTGCTGGCAAAGCCAAGAATTATTGACATACCCTAGACAACGACAAATTACATTTTCATGGAATCATGCAAGGAATATACAAAAAAAAAACCCCTCGATAAGCTTTGACATTACATTCAAAAAAAAAAAAAAAACAAAGTCCTACATGAACCAATATGGATGTTGAGTGAGCATTGGGCGATCTTGTGTGTCCAAGAAAATTTTTCGAAAACTTCAGTTACAATCTTCGGGGACAAAAGTCCATAGATAGTAAGAGACTGGTCTTTGACGCTTTAGCAAATTTATCTTAAAAAGATATTGAATTTGGTGTGCCTTGGAGTCTCTCCTCTCTATTTGACCACTGTGACACTTGACATGTTTTTCGTTTATTGCCAAAACCCAAGCCCAAGATCACACACCACTCGTGAATTTCATAGTATCTCACAAATGTGCCACTACCATGGTATGGCATAGTGCTTCTATAGCTCTATAACCCATGACAATCGTGAAAGAATATAAATAGAAAAAAAAATATTTATAAATAAAATTCAACTTCAAATTCAAATTAACGAACGAATAAGCCCAAAGGAGCTGAGATAGACAATACCACCGTGACAATAATATTCGCCGCCACGATGAATTTAACGCATTTCTTCTGACATTAGAATTTGTAAGTTTTTGGGAGTTTTTTTCTTAGACAAAAACTGCAGTGGGTCACAGTCTCTGGGCTAGGAATAAGAAAAGATCTTAAATAAATATTGAAAAAAAAGTAATAAAATCATTATACACGATAAAGATATTGACCTAATATGAGAGATTCACACATGATAAGGACAATATATTTTAAAATATAATTTTAGTAAAAATTAATTAATAATTTTAAAAACAATATTATAACAATATAATTTTACTACCTCCACCATAGGATAGTATACTAAACTTTGTCATTTCCGTTTGTAACACATCAAATATTTGTCAAAACCCATATATATATATTATTCTGGTCGATGGTGAAAATTCTGATCGTCTGAGATGTCGTCCGTCCGTCTGTTAAATAACTTCGAAGGAAACAGCTTCGACTTGAAACGGGCACCAAGTAGTTGCTATTGATGTGAGGATGTATGCGAAATGGCCATATCGTCACTTTCACGTATACCCCATATAAACGGACCCCAATTTAGCTTGCAAGATTCCTAGAGAAGCAAATTTCATCCGATCGCTGAATTTTGGCTCATGGTGTTAGTATATGGTATTAACAACCATACAAAAAATTCGTTACATCGGTCCATATTATATATAGCCCCCATATAAACCGATCTGTCGATTTGGCCTTTTGCGGAAGCCTCTAAGAAAGAAATTTCATCGATACGGTTGAAATTGGTGCATGGTGTAAGTATAATCCAATACTATGCAGAAATTGGTCTTACAATCGTCCATAAAAAATATATATAGCCCCAATATAAACCGATTCACCAATTTGCTCCGGAGCTCTTGAAGGAGTAAAATTATCAACCCCGGTCAATTTGGAACGTGTTTAGTATATGGCCGAACGACCATACCAACATTGGGTCCATATCGGTCATTGTTATATATTAGCGATCTCCAATCACACAAAATTGTCAATTTCATAATCGGTTGCCCACTCGAGCCAAAAAATAATCTGCACCAATTTTTCGTATCTATAGAAAATTTGTTAAAATCTATTTCTATAGATTTTGTAAATTTATTTATAGAAAATTTTGTCAAATTTTATTTTCTATAGAAATTTTAGTGAAAATTTTAGTTCTATAGAAAATTTTTGTTAAAATTTATTGAATGAAAATTTTGTCAAATTATTTCTATAGAAAATTTTATTTCTATTAAGAAATTTATTAAAAATTTTATTGTGAATGGAAAATTTTGTCAAAATTTTATTTCTATAGAAATTTTGGTCAACGAAACTATATACGTATGTTAATCGATTTATACCCTCCAATCATAGGATGGGGTATATTAACTTTGTCATTCGTTTGTAACACATCGAAATAGCTCTAAAACCCTAATAGGTATATATATTCTCGTCGTGTGAAATTCTGAATCGATTACAGAAAGTCTCCGGTCGTCCGTCTGTTTGAAAAATCACGCTAACTTCGAACGAAACAAGCTAGCGACTTGAAACTTAGGCCACAAGTAGTGTTATCGATGTAGGTCAGATGGTATGTAAAATGGGCCATATCGGTCACTTTTAAGTATTGCCCCATATAAGGACCCTCAGATTTGGCTTGTTTTGAGCCTCTACAGAAGCATATTTTCATCCGATCCCGCTGAAATTTCGTACATTGTTGTTGTTTATATGGTCTCTAACACCAATGCAAAAATTGGTCCACATCGGTCCATATTTATATTAGTAGCCCCATAAAACCGATCCCCCCACGATTTGGGGGAAGTCCACAGAGAGAAATTTTTCATACCGATTGCCGGCCCTGAAATTTTAATTAGATGTTTCGGTATATTGTCTCAACCCAACCATTAATTCCAATATCCGTCCTTAATTTAATTATAAGTAATCATAATAACATAAAATGTGGGGGCGATTACAAGGAAGAATATCGTCATGCAACCCCCTTGAAATTCTATACCATTATCAAGTACCCGCCAGCGACTAAAGCGTTTTCAATAGTTTAAACTGATTATATGTGATTCATGGTGGTGCGGGTATTTAAGTTCGGCCTCGGCCGAACTTACTATGTTAACGCTGATATACTTGTTTTGCCCCAAATTATATACCACGTACAACGCGACGTAAATGTGAAGTCCGTTTCCTTTTCATTATGGAAATATTATTTAGTAAAGTACACCCAAATATAAATTATGTTTTTCAGTGGAACTCAAAACTTTGAATCACAGGAAGCACAATCCTTTTAAAGATTGCATATGTTCATATTAAATGTTCATCTCAACTAGCATAACAGTTTGGCGACATAATAGGTGTTAAATATAGTTTTTAGAGATAACATATTTAATAGTGTTTTGTGGGACCCCATAATCAATTAGTATATCCGAATCTAAAGGTACCTAAAATATTCTTTAGATCAGGTATTAATTAATTTAATGCGATTAAATCCAGCCTGAATTATAAATAAACATTTATATGTATTTTTAGATTAAAGAGCAGACCTAGAGCAGTATGCCTGCAAGTAATATTAAATAATGCGAAATAACCACCATCTGACGGCTATAAAAATATAATCCCCCACAATAGTATAAGGATTGTTTATTAAGAAAGATTTTTCTACCAGTGTTATGCCCTAAGCTGATAACATCAATATTAGTTAACGTTTTGAAATAGTATTGAAGAAGAAACGTAATTATCTCAAAAAACGACAGTTCTTTTCAAAATAACGGACAATCTACAAATTTATTTGTGTGTTATAAATTTATTCGTATTTGCGTTTCACAATTATTTGAACCTCTACGATGTGTACTGTATGAAACTTGGTAGCTTTTACGAGTCTTGTACTTGAGCTGCTACTTCTACTCGACTAGGTTTCAAGTTTAGAGATAAAAATATTTTCCGAAGAGGTATGACCATTTCCGAGGGATGTTCTCTCTATGTCATTATTAATGATACCTTACAACCTTCGAGATTAAGCTATACCTTGTAGATGGTGCACGGCCCGACCATTTTATGCAACATATTTCATCCGTATAGAATGTTTCATTCAGACGGGTGTCTCGGGCCTAGTCTCAGAATCTTTTCTATGGCGTCCTTATGTTGTACAGGGTGAATATGAGCCACAAAAGCGAAATACGTCTTAATAAGAGAACTTTCATATACATACCTCCAGTATTCTTGCTCAGGGTGGCATTAATCTATCCATATAACTGGAATGTAGGCATAAGGGGATTTTATGGTCATTACCGATTACATTATAACAGTGGAAAACAAATAGGCGGATTACTTTTACAATGAACTAGGAATTGTACTGAAATGAGCTAAGAACCAAAAGATGTTTAAGGCGTAAGAATACATAAGTTAAACCAAAAGATAGAAATGACTCTAACAAGATGTATGACGTAATTTTATCGCTTACAATTTTGCAAATTTTAAATTAACGGAAAACTAATTTAAACAACTTGAAATCTAGAAATATCAAATTCGTAACACTGCCTCCCGCTTAAGCCTGTTCGTGTCCGAATAGGCACAGAACCCGGTTCCGTAAATGAAGAGCAAACAATTCCAGCAATTGTGGAACAACTTTGCATCTGTATGACTTTGGGCTGTCGTCCTTTTTGAATGCGGTATTACAACATCACTGATCTTCTTGATGACTTTATATGGGCCTTCCCACTGGCGTTTGTAGTTTAGGTCACAATTTAATACCCTTTCTTCGTTGGCGGGTTTCTGATAAAATATTGCCAGAACCACGTTTGATCTCTCTTTTAAAGCCTCAGTGTGTTCGCTGGGCACGATCATATCTCGCCTTCATCCTGTTGCTGACCATTCCTATATTTTGTTTTCGCACTAATTCGTGAATTCTATTAGGGCCAAAAGTGGCATTTGGATATATGTCGTTACTTAGTTCTTCTTTTTTACATATCTGCAAGAAGCTCAATATGAAATTTTGGTGGTTAGCGCCGAATAAATTCAACCATCTCTCGGAGCAACTTCAATTCCGTCTCTCCGAGCATTCTAGAGACCTTGGCCTTTAAAGGGAAACAATGTTTGACTTAATTTAAGTGTTCGGGTGTGACCGTTAAAGAAATCTTATTGTTATGGCCTGATCTATACGACAGCTAAAAACTTTGCGTATATTGATCGTCCCAGTCTCGTTTTAGGCCAGTTAATCTATCCACTTCTTTCGAAAAATATTGTTCTTCCACGGCGCTTGCGATTAAACCTTTCTTACCATGCCATCTCATAGACTAAGTGGATTTTGCAATGGCGTAGTAACCTCATTCTTTTCTTGTATACCATAAGGAAAGAATTCACACAATTCTCTTTGTCAATATGGCCGATTCAAAATTTTCTTCCTTGGTCTATATGAGTGAAAATATTAATTTCTTCGCGGTCGTGCACACAACAGTTAGCGATCGTAACCACTTAGTTCTTTGTGCTCGACTAAATCAATTTATATACAAGTCAAGTCTTCGCACTCAAATATGTGGTTAGGAATTGGCGGCATAAATCTTTCTGGCCACTTGCTGCAATCATTTAAGTTTAGTCCATGACCACAAAGGACATATCGAATTTCCAGAATCACTTACTGGGAAAGGGGCCCTGCCAACGTTCCATTTGCTATTCTTTTCAAAATGGCGCTCCTGGCCTATAGCTCTTGCATAATGACCTCTACTTTTTCTCTTGGCCCTTTTGCCTTTTGGCACTTCTCGGCCAACTTTGTGCGCAGTCGCCATTCAGCAATTGATTTCTGGCATCCAAACCAGTAGAATCGTTGCTTGACTTTCTTCGGCTGTTTTGGTTATTCAAGTGACCTCCACTGGCCGTCCATTGTGGAAATTCCGTCAAAACCATCTCTCTATTTCTAGAAATCCGGTACGGTGTATAACTTTCGTGCTCTTCCATCTTCGCTTTCCCATTACGTGAAGGGTTCCATTGACCAAGACATAGACTGTCCCATTTGAGCCCATATGATGATTCTATATAAGTGGGTGCATTTCGGCTGCCGATGTCTTTTCTTACTGTGTTTCTTATCTTCTTCCTTCGCCGACAAATAAGGTTTTACCGTCAAAAAATCGAAGAATCTTTACAGACATCTGTTCTAAAGCTGTCCAAGTACTCATTCCTCCAGATTCGACGATGCAACATTGAAATTCTCGATTATCCATCCGATTTCTGTCATTATATGATTAATCATGCTTCGAGCAGTGTTGCACTGGCATTACAACAAAAGAGTCGAAGCGGTACAAGGCGTGTCCGCGTTGCCGTGTCCGCCACCCCAAAAAATCTCTTTTGTCTTATTAAGACTCAAATGATACTGAAATCATCCTAGCGTTGAAGAAAGTCTTCTATTCAATTAATAAAATCGTTTGCCAATTACTGAGTCTTTTCGGTAATTCTTGAATTGAAGCAACCAATAGCTTTAGAGCTGACATGCGTCAGTTTAGGCATTAGCCTAAGAAGAATAATTCTGTCCATATCCAAGTGATCCAATATTGTTGGTAATTATTCTTTTATCGCTTTCTAATTAATAGAACAGGAGACTAGCAGCTCTCTTCCTTGTTACGCAATAGTTCTTCTCGGGCTCTGGGATAACGTTTTCGGCAAAAAAATATCCGAATAACCTTTTCTTTCAGCCGCTCAATCTTGTTTGAGAGATAGTACACCAAACCTATTTTTCCGTACGCACTAGCATCTGTATCCAAAATAAAATTCTCTTCGCCAGGTATATAGGATACGCTGCCCAGTAACAAAAGGAGATTGAAACAATAATATAGTTCTTTTACGATGATGAAATGACTGTTCCTGTTTCTGTCACTCCCATTCTTGGATAATTTCGGCCTTTACACCTTGGCTGTTTTTATATTCTAGTTTTGAGCGCGTTAAGAAACGGCGATGCTGAAATCGAAATTGTTGGTATTTTTGTTTCGAAAAACAGCAAACAATTTTTTAATTGTAGTATTTGTGCATTAAACAACCGGTATATTGCTCTGCAGAGGAAAAACCTCAGAATGGAGATTATCCGTGGACGCCCCATTGGCCAATACTTATACACTTTGAATTAAATTTTGTCTTTCATGCAAAAGTCGGATTTGGCATATGCCCTCTGCTTAAAGATAATATGTATTACCCAGGTACTTAAAACTCCTCGCTGGATTAAACGTGTAAAGCCCACTTCTTCTATCTGGCAGTTAAGTCGTAGACCAGCGTTGAATCAGAACAGATGTTAACTGGAGATGGATAAACATCCCTTTCAAGTTTCTTTAAGGTGCTTCGTCAAATTTGTCTTGCCCATAGACTATTGATAATCGTCTAGGTATATCAAGCAGGTGACTTGCTCAAAAAAATTTAAGTCATAACACTCTTTAGCGGAAGGCCCGCTCCATCAATCGTCGAACGTAAAGCGCCGCGAGCATTGCCAGAGCACGAATACGGCCGAAATTATCAATTGAATGCACAGAAATTAAGACACTGCCTCGAATTAAAAACGCCAAAAGCTGTCTTTTCTCTGGCGATCGGGTCTACTTGCCAATATCCACTCTAAAGTGGCAAATAAGCGAGGAAAAACCATGTTGCTTCCGGCTAACGTGTCATCAATTGCGTGGAGCGGATAACTGTCCTTTTTCCTAAACAGTCATTCAATTTTCTTTGTAGGTCCACTCAAAATCGGCGTACTTCCATCTTTCTTTTTGACCAGCCATCAAAGGCTGGTGCAGAACACCAAGGAGCTTTATTTATGGCTTCGCAGATAACACCAGCTTTCCGCCTTTTCGTACGAGCTTTTTCAACCTTCATCTCGTTTTGCTAGAGGGACCTTCGTGGTGCTGTTTTTTATGGGTCTTTCTTCTGTGGTTATTTATTTTTCATGCTTCACCACAAGATAGATTCTCCCTTGATTTTTCTTCTCAATGGCAAAGGCGGAGGCATTTTTCCATAACAATTTCTTGGCTTTATTTTTCTCGGACGGTGATAGATGACGTGTCCAAGTTTCGACATAGCCTTCCAGATGTTTCATCACTTCGATTATGCTTTCTTTGGGGCCGATTTGCTTTCCAAGTTCACTATGCTTCGGCAGGGGAGTACATTTGCCAATGTCCGAAAATTCTATCAATTTTGCTTCTTGATGTCAGATAAATTCAAAACCGAACTGGCGTATAAGTCCCTCTTCATTTGTTGTTACCAGGGCATTTGCTATCAAGATGTTTGTTGTTTTTTTTTGTTTTCTGCTGGTTCAACAAACCCACAATTTTGCCGCTGACTTCACAATTTCTCCATTCTAGGAAATGCCCATATAAATTGCTATTCAGGCATTTGGTGAGGTAATAGGTAGATTGACTCTCTGGTTGGCTTCATTGTCACAACAGGTCTGCCGACAGGCCTGGGTCAGTAACTCCAACCTTTCGTTAACGCCAGGCGCGGTTTACCGCGTATTTTTGATATCGCTATACCTTCTTTAATAATTTCTTAACCACGGCAGGTGTATTACACGGACGCTTATATCCAAATTGAGACTTCAAAGGAAGCAATCAAAAAAATTCCGCATCCAATTTATTTTAAACTTACGATCCATCCACTTATATTCGGCCCACAATTTTGATATGTCAATAAATTAACGGATAAATTGTATTGCAATGGTTAACTTTAACCGAAGAGAACCTATATTCTCTATATTAACAGTAATTGCGAAGAAATTCACCCATAAATGTTTGCCGTGCGTAGCTCTGGACTCCATTATTAGTGGTGAATAATTAACTTTTTTCCTCTATACTAAATCGAGGTCTAATAATAGATTAATCTGATGCTACTTCAGTATCCAACGTTCATCAAAGTTCAGCCTCTATTAATGGTGTAATCCTATTAATTACCATCCTCCCAAATAGATCAAATAATGTTTTATAATTTTCTGATGAAACTTATTGCCTATTAGAGATTTACTGGGGCCATCACATTGTGGGAGGCCAGCTTCTTTGCCCCGCTGAACTAGCTTCATTTAGTTTAAATGTGAAATCACTGGACTGTGGGTTCACCCACATATGAGCTTATTGTTTTGAGTGGTTGACAGGCGATTTCGATTCTTTGATCAACTTACGACTGCTTTACATTCACAGAGCAACATGTGACCAGGCTATATCACCAGTTATAAGCACTTTTTCTGGATTTTAGTTGTCTCCTGCCCTTCATTTCTTGCATTGCCTTGCCCTTTAAACTGCCTTCTTTCACTGAGTCAAATCACGGAACTTGTTTCATCTTGCTCCGTCTCCACTTTGCGCTTCGTACTTGGTGAATTTGAGGTCGTGCCCAACAATTCTGACACGTTTCTCTGTGCAAGTGCAAATGTTACTGTTTCTGCGAATGTAGCCTTTTGTGACGCATATGCTTGCACATTTTATATCAGGGTCCTTCTAATTCCATTCACAAAGGTCTGACCTTGATGCCGGTTCCCCCCCCAACAAGTGGATTGACTTTCTCCTGGATATAGTCAAAAGCACCAACTGCTCAACCTCTGTTGGCAAAGTCTTGTAGAGTCTCATTTGACTTCTGGACTCTCTTAATTTCCATCCTGAAAGAAGTCTTGCTTATTGCTCTCGCCGTTACTTACGTTGACAGTTGCCGCTCATTACTTCATTATAATTATTTCTAGAGGCAGCGGATGCTTTGTCATCACGATTTCAGCGGCATTGCCCTTTAATGCCAATCCAGAAGTTGCAATTTGATTTTGTCATTGTCCGTTCCACAAATTATCTACAAGCAACATTTTCGAATTGCGAATTTTGAAAGAACATCAATCGACGTATGCAGCCATCGAAAACAGGATCTGTTTTTGGGTTTTCAGCCCTCTGACATTTTTCTTTCAATGTGTAGAAACTTCTCATCATATGAACCATAATTTTCTCATCGCACAGAAGGAGCTGGATAACCCCAATGTTAGGCCTTTCTCGATATGGCCCACACTTTTTCCATGCCTTCAGCAATTTGTTTGGAAATATTCTCAATTTTAGAATTCTTAGAATTTCGTTTCATTCTTTTTTGAATTTTCGTTTCGAACTTCCAATTTTAGAATGTCTCTGCATTTTACAGAATTTTCTTCCATCATTTTTCTAGAATTCTCTTTGCATTTTTATATGAGAGATTTTCATCCATCATTTTGCTCAAAAATATTGACCATCGATGTGTTAATCAAACCAACATTAGAAGCTACAGATGGAGTTTCCATAGGCGCTGGCTACTACTTGATTTCGCTCAAGAATCTTCCTTATAATTCGAAACACATGCTGTTTCGATATCAATACTGCGCCGCTCGAACTCTTCCAGTAGTCGTCTTTGTAATTGCAGCCTGTTTCCTGTAGTCGGCTGCCTCCATTTTGCCTCAATTCTTTCTTCAAGTCTTCTACTCCGAAGTGATTAAACTTCATTTGTATTTTTCACTTCCGACACCAATTTGTTACATTTTATATTGAGGCGTATATTAATAGCCCGATAATTAAAACACAGTTTCTTTTCAAATAACGACAATCTACAATTTATTTGTTTAACTTGATTGTTTCACTTTATTTGCTCTACGCGTGTTGTTACTGTATAAAACTTTAGCTTACGACTGACTTACTGGCTCTCTCGCTACGGATTTCCTGGGTTTATATACCGAGATATGTACGATTCGACATGTTTCTCGCCTATTGGGCCTACAACCTTCGAAGCATTTAAGTCTACACCTTGTAGATGTTGCCACGGCGACTATTGCACATATTATCGACTAAGTGGCATGTCTCGGCTATCTAGAACCTTCTATGGGT
>PGFW01041100.1:0-14228 GCA_003123925.1 Haematobia irritans | reverse complement strand
CCATTTTATTAATTCTTACTTTTTTTTTTTTTTTTTTTTTTTTTTGGTTCCCATTTAAAAAAATAAAAGTTAAAATTATCCATTAAAAATATGAAAAAAGCGAGATATAATAAATTGAATTAAGAGAATTCCCTGTGTAATTAAAATAAAGAACATCTTTGGGAGAATGGTTTTGGAAGAACTTTTAAAGTTGTGCTTTAGAATGACTCTCAATTTTTTTTTCCTGGGTCACGAAAAATTTTTAATTTTCTGAAGCTGAAAATAAACAAAAGATGTTTAATATAAAAAAATATTATTTGGAAATGATCCAAGTTTGCATTACTTCCCGATCAAAAATTGGGAATGCAAACTACTTTTTTGGAAGCTCTTTTTGCTGGGATGGTCCTAAAAACAACATCGTAAATGAATGCACAAGACCAATGTTAAGTATATTTCAATTCTAATAATTCTTTGCGTGTAGTCTTCCGCTGAAATAAGCTTCCAATCTTAGTTCTTTGCGGTTCTTTTTAGACTAACCTCGTTTTGTCGTGACCGACTCGTTGGCCCAGATTATGGCCTACTTAGACACAAATACAGAAAGACCCAACGGTAGTGCGGAATGGAAGACACATTTGGGGAACGATTCACTGCGAAAGTTAATGTGTGGCCGCTTTTTTTCTTTTGGCGATTCCCTCAACTCATTTTAGAATTGAAGTGGCAAAAGTGGATTTTGTATCCTAGACTACATGGACGATGATGATGCTGTTGACGTTGAAGAAGTTGTCGATAATTTCAATGACGTGGAACTTTTTGACGAGACTTTGGGCATATTTTCCCTATAGCGAATGAGTGTGACTTTCAGCTGACCATCTGTCATGGTACACCGAACGTATTTGCTTATGGTGTTGCATGTTTATGTTTATATGTGGCATGTATCTGCATGTATATGAGCAGTGTATGTGTACGTATGTCCTATTAAGAGTCCTTGTACACAAATCCTTATCCTCCTCCTCCACCTCTCCCTCGTCCATTACAATGGATGATGGGGATTATTTTCATTTGTATTGAAACTGTACCTTGTTCTTAGGATGATGTTCCTTGTTCTTTTAGACGGATCCATTCACCAAACACATACTGACAAATCCACAAGGAAGCCTGATAATGTGTATTGGCATTGTAGTTAGCGTTGTTGTTTCTGTTGTGTGCTGTTGATTTTTCGATTGGTCTTAACATAAATCCAGAGGGTTCTGTTCAAATTGGTTCAATACATTTTGGCTATAGGAAATGGAACGAAGCAGCGTATTGCTATCGGCTTCTTTCCACTTCATGACATGGCCAAGGAGATATATGAGTTCAAGTATGATGGTTCTTCGGTTTGGTTTGGAATAACCAATAATACCTCAACAACCAGACAACACTTGTGCGAGTATGTGCTATCCTTGTGGTGGTGCAGTGTGGACGCCATGACTATGGTAAGGGTGTGCCACGGTATATCATTTGCCAGGACAAGTGTTTCATTTTGGTACCATGCCTTGGCATGTTATCAGCATTGGAACTTTGGGATGTTTGCGTGCCCGAAAAAGAAAATATTTCCTTGTATTTGTTGTTGTTGGGATTTTCGTCCTTTTTTTGCTTTTTGTTTTGATGTGGGTAAAGTGATTATAATGCTTTGTAGATTGCTTTTAATTCACAGCCCATATAGGCCACCAAAGTCCTTTACAGGTTGGCTGTTGAATGTTACCGTGAACACGTGCAATATTGGCTGTGTCCTGTATGTGTGCATGGAATTTTCGTTGTTTTTTTCTTTGCGCTTCTCGGTGTTCTTTTTCTTTTTTTTTGGGATGGGGGTAATTTGTCGAATTGTTAAGGAATTATTTTTGAAAATCTTCTTGAGTTGAGAATTAGTGATACTGTTGTCTATCGCATTTCAGGCTTTTTTTAATATAGAGAGATATAAAGTGGCTTCGAAAGGGTGGCTTAGTAAATGGGACCTGAATATGAAAGTAAATATTATTTCTTGGTCATGCACAGCCCAGCCAAAAACTTTTTAGGTTTCTAAAGACACACCTTTTACATCACTTCCAAAAATGTCCTTCCAATTAAGTTCTTTATTATAATTACCAAGGATGTTCTTTTGAATCAATTTTGTATATGTTGCTTTTTCAACTTTTAAGTAATAATTTGTACTTTTTTTGTAGAAGAAGCTAATAAAATTGCGATTTTTTAAAGTGTTTGTGGTCAAGCGTCAGAACAAGCGGATGTCAGACATTTCAACAGCCATTGCACTGATTTGCGTTACTGTCTCTTTAATTAAACTCTTTGGATTATTATAATTTGGATTATACCTCCACCATAGGAGGGGGTATATTACACTTTTGTCATTCGTTTGTACACATCTAAATATTTGACCTAAGACCCATAAATATATATATTCTGGGTCGTGGTGGAATTCTGAGTCGATTGGAGCATGTCCGTCCGTCCGTCCGCCTGTTGAAATCACGCTAACTTCCGAACGAAACAAGCTATCGACTTGAAACTTGGCACCAGTAGTTGTTATTGATGTAGGTCGGATGGTATTGAAAATGGGCCAATTCGGACCACTTTTACGTATAGCCTCCATATTATACGCACGTCCAGATTTGGCTTGGCAGAGCCTCTCCTGGAGGAGCAAAATCATCCGATCTGTTGAAATTTGGTACATGGGTGTTCGCAGTATGATCTCTAACAACCATGCAAAAATGGTCCACATCGGTAACATAATATATATATAGTACGCCCCATCATAACACCGATCCCCCGATTTGGCTTGCGGAGCCTCTAAAGAGACAGTAACTTTCATCCGATCCGGCTGAAACTTTGTACATTTGGTGTAAGTATATGGTCTCTAACAACATGCACAAAAATAGGGTTCACATCGGTAACTAAATAATATATAGCCCCCATATAAACCGATCCCCCGATTAGGCTTGCAGAGCCTCTAAGAGAAGCAAATTTCATTCCGATCCGGCTGAAATCGGTACATGGTGTTAGTATATGGTTTCCTAAATAACCATTGCAAAAAATATGGTCCACATCGCGTCCATAATTATATACTAGCCCCATATAAAACAGATCCCCAGATGGACCTCTTGCGCCTCTTGGAAGACCAAAATCATCTGATTCAGTTGAAATTTGTACGTGGTGTTAATATAATGCTCAAACACCATGCAAAAATTGGTCGAGAAATCGCGTCATAATCTATACTATAGCCCATATAAACCGAATCCCCAGATTGACCTCCCGGAGCCTCTAAGAGAGGAAAATTTCATCCGATCTGGCTGAAATCTTGGTACGTGTGTTAATATATGGTCAACCAAACCATGCAAAAATTGGAAATCGGTCCATAATTATATATAGCCCCATATAACGATCCCAAATTTTGACACTCCGGAGCCCCTTGGAGAGCAAAATTTCATCCCGATTCGTTGAATTTGGTACGTGATGTTAGTATATGTATCCAACCACCATGCAGGAGTTGGTTCATATCAGTCCATAATTATCATATAACCCCCATCATCAACGTCCCAGGTGCCTTTTGGAGAGACGAAAATTAATCCGATCCGGATGAAATTGTACATGGTGTTAGTATATGCATATTTAACAACATGCCCAAAAGTTGTCCATATCAGTTCGATAATCATATATAGAGTCCCATATAAACCGATCCCGAGATGTGGTTTTGGAGCCTTCTTGGAGGAGCAAATTCATCCGAGTCAGTTGAAATTGTACATTGTGCTAGTATATGGTCGTAACAAATTCCTACACCCTCAAAAAAAATCGCTTCTTTAACATATGTTCCAAAACAATATTTTGCCAGGAAGCACATAATATTATTGCATTACCTGCCGAAACTTAAATATGTTTTGTTTATATGTGAACATATTATATGTTTGGAAGCATTTTGAGCCAAAAACTATTATATGTTGGTCAAGAATTTTTTTCCCAACACGATTGTGCTCATTCCCTAACTCTCGTAATTTTCACTTCCACGCAAATTTTTAGTTATATGGCCACCTTCTCTGTATACCAATAATGTGGAAGAAAATTATTCCACTTTTATAAATTTTCTTAAAATTTTACCCTTTCGCCTGCACGGAGAAACTCGAACCCGAGGACCATTTACAGTTTCGTAAGCCCAAACCACACTATCCAACTGCGGCTACGTAGCCTGCTTTATAGTCACAGATAGATAATTGTCGTTTTAATTACATTCATGATATAGAACATAGTTTTTGCAGCGCCACGACAGCCCATGCAACATAACCATTATTTAACGAAACCATACATTTGTTTGCACGTGGAGCAGTGGTTAGCATGTCTGCCTTGAATGACAAAGGGGGGGTTCCAATCCCTGCTCCGACGAAATTTTTTTTTTAATCTTACACATTTATATTTAATACCTAATATTAAGTTTATTTAACTGAAAGTTTCGAAATGTGGCGTTATTAAAGATTTATTAGTCAGTAACAGTGGGCTTGTATAAACGAAATTGACTGATTTTGGGATAAAAACTGTTTTTGTACCAAAACTTTAAAATTTAGAAGCGAATTCAAAACATAACAAAAGGAAGGAGCTGGAGTCGCAGTATAAACATTTACGAATTTACATAATTTTATACCAATAATAAACATAATTTTTTAGGACGTGAAACAGTTTTTTAGTTGCATTTAACACCATATCCGCTTAAAAATTCCTTTTTTTTCTTTAATAATTCATTTTAAAGAAAATAAATTTTTTAAATGTTTTAGCTGCCCAAAACTCGAACTTAATGCCGCTTTTATATTATGATGGTGTCCGTCAACTCCTCGTGCGACTACTTTTTAATAAAGAGGAACTAAAGTTTGTTTCTTTTACATTTTTACTGTGTAATTTTTCACTATTTTCCTCCTTATTTCATTTTACGCTGTCCACAAACTCCTAAAAAAGCAGTATAGTGCCCTTCCGTTATTTTATAGGGAAGACCCCCTGATTTCTTTTACGAACAAGAAAAAAATTGTGCCCATAATGCCAAAATGGATAAACAAACCACATGTCCACACATACCATAAAATGCTACGCTTCAAGGCGAATTACATAAGCTGTTTGTTTTTTCAAATGTCTATTTCTCTTGGTCAAGAATGTCTATTCTCTTTATTCAAATTTAACAATCAACTATTTAGACTTAACATATCAAATTTTTGCCTTATCGTAAAAACAGTTTTCCGAAAAACAACCATACAAGCGGTTTCACAGAAATTGTTCTCTTTTGACTCTTATTGCTGTAGTATATATTGATATCTTTCGTCAACTCTCCCCGTTTCCATCCTCTATTTACTCTCATATACTCTCTCTGTCGCTTGAAATAAAATATCAACAAATAATTCGTATGTTAGTATCGCAAAATTTGTAAATGTATATAGTTTGTATTCCACTATTAATTTTTATTGAAACATTGATGCCCAAACACTAATATATGTCTACCATATTAACATAGATGCTTCCCAAACCTTTAGTGTTTATACGTTTAGGAACATTACATGTTCGCCACTTAAATATATTCTGTGTTTAAAAATCGTGCCCGAACACATTTTTTTTATATCGGAACATATTGAAAAACATTTTTTCCTAACAGTGTAACCTAGGTCCATATTCGGATCTATAGTTGATATATAACTCTCAGGTTAAATCGATCACACCAATCACACAAAAACTTCGGTCCGCAGTATCAAGTTCCATGAATTGCTAATAATTAGCCCCCATATAACGCGATCCCCACTATTTCAATTCTGGCTCTCTAGGTTACGTGCAAACAGTCCCATATCGATTGGTAATTATTTGTTAAACTTACCGTATACATACCTTGCTTCGTCTAATATATATCACGTAGTAGACTAACTCCACCAATTTAGGAAAACGACTGTTAGAGACAGTTTTCTAAGATTACCACAACCCAAGCAATTTTCATTTGCTGCCGAGGACAGTCTTTATCGTAGAAGTTTCTACGCGCAATCCATTGTGCGAGGCGTACATAAAGATTCGGCTGGCCGAACATACGGGGCGTATATGCTTTGTTTTAATATTCTAACAAAAAATATAATAATATATGTCATTGGAAAAAGATATATAGAAATTTTATAATGAGAAGTTAATGCAAATTCAGTGCACTGGGCTGTTCAAATGCTGGACATGCCGTCCTAGGCCCATGCTAAATTATCGCCTTTCGGTTGCCACTGTTCAGGATCAAAAAAGATTTCAATAATTTCTTGTCGACGTTTTTTTTGCAGAGAGGTTCTGGATGTAACCGTGAATATACACTGAACAACAGTGAACCCAACCAGAAGAACAAACTTTGGCTCAAATTTTTGCTATTTTTAAAAAATTTTAATATAAGCATGTATCACGACCGCATATTGACAAGAAATAAAGTAAATTTTTAAGCATTATATACGGCACCAATAATATCAAGCAGGTTTGGCAGTTCTTCCTTCCTTTCAAAATCAGTCTTTTTGGTCGAAGAAGAACAATATTCTTTACATTGAAACTGACAACTCATCTCTAGCCTTCTCTATGCAGCTAAATCGTTCGAATTAGATTTAAGAAAATTTTTAGCGCCATACTACACACATTTCAAATTCAAAATGTCGCTCACTGGACATAACATATTTCATCGAAAAAAAGGACTGTATCAGATTATATAAAACAAAGTAAATACTTGATGTCTTGCGATTTGATCGGACAAATACTCTCGCCAACAATATATTACACGAGCACATCGGAAAAGCGGGAGATATTAACATATGGGCCTATACCAAAACACATGGACTGATCCCGACACCATATTCGCGCACCTCCGACCATTACTGGACGAATCCTATTTTAGTTACTTTGACAACAATTACACTAATATAGTTATAATACGAGGAAGAGAAGTAAGTACACTTGGCCTACAAATTTTCACGCAAATCGGATAAAAATTGAAGATGTCTAGAGGCCCCAAATAGTCAAATTAGGCCGATACACACCATCGTACGGAACACTTTATTTGTGGCCAAAATACCTTTAAATTTCAGCAAATCGGATAAAAATTGCCGTTTCTAGAAAGCTAAAAAATCAAATCAAGAGATCGGGATATATACAGACTATACTGTAGAGGTGTGCACGTGACACTAAATGGTCGTGACACACGCGTGAGTCGCAACGTCTTGATTCCTCTCTCGATGTCCCTAAGGTAAATTACTCATAAAATTATTCGTGAGTCACGATATTTTTGTGTGAGTCACCGGTTATTTTTTGCGCAGTCAGGACATTTTCCGTGCAGTGATGTGCGTGAGTTACAAATTTCCTTTTTGTGAGTAGTGCCACTGGTGAGTCCCACCAAACAATATCGTGCTTGAGTAAGATTTTTCCGTCGTGAGTGTGCGTGAGTAAAATATTACTCACGTATACTGAAACATGGGCCGACACATACCATCTTCCGCACATGAGATTAAGAACCCAAAATATCTCTAGATTTTGAATTTTAGGCAAATCGGATAAAAAATTATATCCGACGAACGGACAACGATAGCGGAATGGTGTTAGATGTTCGCATTGATATATAACAACATATATGGTTGAAAAATAATTTCGTTTCTTGATAAGAGAGTATTAATTATTTTCTATGTGTAGTTGCAAGTATGAGGTCGTGGGAATTTGCTAAAAAAAGTCTTCTGACGTCGAAAAATTTCTCAGGTTCAAAGGCTAAATTTATCGAAGGACTTTTTATTGGTGACATGAGAAACTTTTCCTAATATGTAGGAAATCAATGGGTTATTTTCATTAATATGACATTTTTACGCCAATACTCCTTTCATTGCTAATTAAATATGCCATGTAAAGTTGTATAATGAATGGCGTCATCTTGAAAAATTTGTCAGCTGTTTACCAAGGACCCTTTCAAGAAACAAACAGAGTCCTTACACAAAAGATGTCAAACTTGCCCATATATTTTTGTGTCATAAATTTGTGAACTTATTTAGCCGCCTTTTATATGCCAGCATATTTCACTCTGCTCTAGACAAAGTTTACAATTAAGACATTCTTTGCTTGATCCTTGGGAATTTTCTTGTATTGATTAAAACATAATTTTTGATACGACACCACCTGTAGTACCCCCTTTCCTAAAATGACACTCGTTTAGTTTTTTTTTTGCAATTTAGTCATTACCGCATGATTTTTTCCTTTTGTTCACATTTTCAAACTTTATCAAGTGGTGGTCAATGAAATGTCCATCAGATGGTGGTCAAGCGGAACAAGCAAAACAAAAGGAAATCTTCTGTTTAAAAAATGTTGAGAGAAAAAAAAAAAAAACAATCGATAAAAGGACCCTGAATAGGGCAAGTTGCTCTTAGAATCTATAGCCAAAGAAAATTCAATAAAAAATTGTCCGTCTGGTTTGGTTAGGAGGGTGGAGAAAAGAGTTTAGGGAAGAACCAAAATTTCCAAAAAATACGAAAGACCTACATTATTAAGTCCGAAATATCGTAATATATACGATGATGTTTACAGTCTCTTCGGACTTCCATGATTAATCTATTTGCTTAATTTCCGTCTCTGCCTCTACCTCGTTACCACCTGCATGAAACACAAAAATTTACCATATCATTAAGCATTGAAGTGGTAGCACATTTGATTATCCTATGAATATCTTTTTTGAAAAAAAGACTCGAGGGAACATTGAAATATGGTATTTAATGAATTTCAAGAGGCCAAAGTTATGAATGTTGAAATGCTTCCTTTTGGACTCCTTTAATGGAGCTTTATATTTGTCTTTAATGCAACAAAAAAAAAAATAATGATGACGTTGAAGATTAAAACTTATTTGACAGCCGATGAGATACGCGGCAGCTCAACCAGCAACTTCAAACTAAAATGACGGCATTCACAATGGGGTCAATCAAATAGGGGTTCCCTGGGTTACTGATTAAGAAAGATGTTTTTCGAGGATTTTTTTTACATGAGTTTGGGGGTTTAATTTTTTTTATGATGCGGTTTTTGTCTCATTTTCGAATAAAGTTAATTTACTAGGGGAAAATAATAAAGCAACTGGCTAAAACTATTCCATTCTCTTGGGTTCTATTTTTTGTTTATTTCCTGTATAGACTCTTAATCAGATAGAGGATCAAAAAAAAACTGCTACCATGGTAACCTTTATGAGTTACTCTCAGTTGCATTGCAACTGCCACAATAATCCCAATCAAGATATTAATGATTTTTCGCCTGACTTCCAATTATCAAACAATGACAGTACATATTTGGGTTGTTTTTTTGTGTTTATTCTTTTTTTTTGGTTTTGGTTTTTTTTCTCTTTGGTTGACTTGAATTCCCTTTGCTATTGTTGCCTTTGAATAAATATTTATAAAACATAGGCCGAGATGGTAGCAATGGACATAGTCTCGCCGATGCCATAACAATAACCATTTCAACAATACCAAGCACAACAAATGTGGTCAATCTGTCAACTTTGCAACATCAATTCCATAACCAAAAAAAACACCAAATTGGTGCAATACTCTCCTGGCAAATGCATCAGTAAACTATGGTGCATTTTTTGGGCTTCACAGAGGGGGTTTTCTGTGCATTTTTATAGCCCTTCCTTGATTGGATGGTTGAATGGCGAGATGACGAACTAGAGATCGATAATGGAGCTTGTAGTGAGAAAAGTGATCTACCAGGGATATTAAGAGGCTTCAGATTATGTGATGCCATTTAATTTGGTCACTAGTTAATATGGTGGCCAAGCCACGTTGAGAGTGCACAGCTTGACCGTGAGCATTTAAAAAATTGTCAGTAGGGATAAGAGTATTGTGTAGTGACTTGAGAGGTTTTATATAGTGTATGAGATTTTGAATTAAACTAATTCTGGAAACAGAGAAGATGTTAGATTATCTAGGAGGTGGCGGAGGCATCAAATGAAGATAAAAGGTGGCCAATTTAAATATTAATGACGTGAACATCAGAAATGGACCACCGATTTTCTTTAGTTTGGTAAATATTTATTTTAAAAAAAAAGAACACAAAAGTTTTATAACTAATGGATGAAGTTGATTTTCAGATGTGGTATTGAACAATATAAAGGAAATACATGAAATTTGAATTTAACAAAGAATTGAGCTAAGATTATGAAAAATTTATATACAGTGATATTAAAAAATATTGACCAACATTCATATCGCCGTTCTATGGTTGATAGGGTTACTAGAGTGTGAATCCTTGGTAAAAGTTATAAAAGCAATCAACAAATATGACTTTCAAATGAGCCATTTTTATTGGTCCATTTCCCCTTGGTCATTCCTCAATATGCCCCGAGTCTTGATAATTAATCTTCTAGCGTCAGGCATGCTGCCATACTGTGGTTCTTGGTAAGAACAAGCTGAAAAATAAGTTGTTTACTTGGAGATCCATCTGAAATGCAAATCCAGTAAAGCCAAGTTACTCAGGGGACACATCGCCCGATTTGCATTCTTCAAGCTAAACATTCAAGAGTGTGTGTTTAGGGTGTACACCAATTTAAGGTGTTTGCATTCTGTTAGCGGAAGAAAAAGTTGGCAGGACAGCCAAGCAATCTGCAGCAGTACCTCCGCAAAAATTAAATAGAATCTTCAATCTGTAAGAAGACAGCATGTACAGTGTATAGGTATGACGCAATGAAGGTGAAATTTCAAAATCTCATTTTCGAATCTATATACTCGTGAGTGTGATTAACAATTAGATGAAAGAACATTTTTGATTATATAAATCATGTGATGAGAGCTTGTTTTTGTTCATTAATGTGAAGCAAGAGAAAAAGCAGCTTTTCTTACGATGTCATCCCCGGCAGTGTCACCATCGCATCATCAACCGCGTACCCGACGCCGCCCAGTGTCACCCTCCCCGTATCCCCAGTGCTTGACACTGGGATCTAGAAAACAAGAAGGACGGTCAGCTACTTGGATGACAGATAGTCAGTTAATAATAGACCTTTCGTACTTACTTGATGGATTTATTGCAAAACTTTTCAATATTGAAAAAGGAATAGAAGAGCTAAAGAAAAAGCACAACGACTTTGCTTGTAATATATAAATGCAAAAGGTTATTTGTCCAACGCTATGCATTGAAGAAATACACTAATGTGGCGAATATAGATATTACTAACAAACTAAGTCATTTTCTCACTTTGCCAACAACAGAAAAAAATTTCGCTGAGCAGACCTCCCCCCCGGTGATCATTTGGTTTGCAAAGAATAAAGAAAAATGCCTACCAAAGAGGAAATAAGCAACTTGCGGCACAATATGCAGTGTGGAGAATAAGAAAATAAAACAGAGTATATTATTCAGTATTCATAAAAAATCGACACACGAAAAACCTCAATACTTAGATTTTCTAAACAAAGTTAAGTAGACAAAGTTGGAAGTGCTGTAGTCAAATGAAGTAAAAGGACGATATGGTTTTGGATCTACACAAGGCAAAAGGTGACGTTTAATAAAGCACTAGATAATGCTCACTACTGATATTTTTGTGCATCAGCAAAGTAAGGCAGCTGCTCAAGAAGGGCTAATCAATGATGACAACACTTTCAAAAAGTCTCCACTTAGAGTTGAGCTGCATGGCTGCCCACTAGAACAGAAAATATCAGAAATGAATCTGGTGAAAAGCGAAGGGTACAGCATAGCAAGTCTTGCAATTGTGATGATAGAAAACGCCGTTATGTGCAGAGCTACTGCCAGAATATGCAATGACTGCATAAGTTCGTGGCATGATATCAAAACAAGAACCTCCCCGGTTAAATGTGCCAGCATTGAAACAAGGATTCTGGACTGATGTGCTCATTTTTACCCGTACGGGAATTTTGAAATATATTCTCTGCTCAGCCGTTGGAATCCTTTAAAATTTTCAAGCGTCCGGAATTGCCAGAGGAAACACCCTGGAAAAAATTGTTTTCTAGTTGAGGCCTTGGTGCGCTGCTGGTTTTAATTTCAGCTCATCATTTGTTGAATGATGGCATACACGTTATCGCCATTGATGGACTAAAGATTGAACCTTTGATCGATAATTTCCAGCTAATTAAAGATTTCAAACACGAAAAATTGAGTGAACGCGTGGCAGGAGGATTTGGTGGAGTGGCAGAATATGGTATTACTTCTCGGTGGGATAAGAATTTATTAAAGATTATTAGTATTACTGGCTCGGAAAGACGTGAGAAATTTCGGCATTTATGGAGAGGCATTCGTTTTGGTGGCACGATTATGTTGGATGATGCGTTCAACTTGGTTTTTGATCAGCATTGCCCTAGCACTTGGTCTGCAAGCCACGAATGATCAATAAAGAATAATACTGCTCGTGGAGTGCGTATGCATCTGACGTTTCTTATGTCGTTACAACTGATGGTGCTCTTCAAATCTTGATTCTATAGCAAAATCGTGCAAGTTCGTTCCATGCCGATGTTGTCATACGGTCGGGGGCTTACTGCGATTGACACGCCAGCTGAAGCTTTAGCGTATTATCGCAATTCAGTAGAAAAATTTCTTCGTTCGTTCTATGAGAATTATTGTTGATAAGTATGGAAAGGACTGTGTTGAAAAGACCTTGGACAGAAGAAGAACCACAAAAGTTGCAAATGAGCTCATATCGCACGCGCAGAAAGCTTGATCCACAGCAGAGCAAGAGTTAGCCAAAAAAGAGATAGTAGAAATAATAAAAATATTCAGAGTTGATGCCAGAGCCTCGGGGAGTGAAAGTTATATATAGAAAAAGAGCATAAATAGGATTCACCGCGCAAGTTATCGATTAAATAGCGAAGAGCGTGCAAAATGCACCCTGTCAGAAGGGAATTTAACTTTAATCTGAAACTTAGAGCCAGTTGAAAGTTGTGACGGATAAATATAACCATGCTGAATCAACAAAACTGATAAGACCAAAAACTCCGCCGCCGAAATCAAAGCCGTAATAAGCAGTTCTTATTTTTTATAGGCAGCAGGTACTGAGCCAAATACGGTTATTGCAACAGAAGATGAAAAGCATTTTAAATTAAGTAATGGGTATTTTACTCAATTGAATTCATTGGGAAAAGAAATAGACCCAATATTTTCTCCTAAAATGCAAAATAAAGAGAGAATATTAGTATACAAGCAAGGCAATACAAACAATTACTTTTTTGGTGACCTTCCATCTTGTATAGCGGCAGCGTCGTGAAAGCTATGGCAACGTGCTAAGCAACGGATACCCCTACTTATTTCTCAGCTTTTGAGTGGAGTTAAATAGGCTTTCGTTTCTGTCATTCCAGGTGTGTGATTGTTGTGGCCAGAAAAAAAAATGCGCTGGTCAACAGTGTGAAAGACGCCTGGCTAATAAGAATTTATTTAATAAGAAATCAAGGAGCATTCCACTGCAAAAGTCATAAAAAAGAGTTCAATATTTAACAGATAAAGTAAATAGAATAGTGATTAAAGCACTCTTGCGGCAAAGAATTTTAAACCCTGGACAATCTTTTAGTTGCAAAATTTTGAAAACCAATAGCCAGAAAAAACACTAACCTTGCATGGAAGGTATAAGCTGTGACTGCACTGAAGTAAGACAAAAAAAAAAGGAATTATTTCCACTAATTGTGCTGGGAAATCGGCGGCTCCACTAATTTTGCAGACATCCCCGCTCAGAGAAGGCGAGCAATAATTCTTATGGGCCCAACTGCAAGACCCTACTGAGGGTTTACTAAGTCTCAATATTCAAAGTGATGCCGAAATTTTATTTCAAAAAGTAAATATTACTACGCTCCCTGTGCACAAATTAAAAAATAAATTATCACCGAGTGTACGCGTTATGAATTAGGAGTGCTATATTAAAGCTTACCTCACTATTAAAGCTATCGGTCAGATTAGATTAAAAACCTAATCTGACCGGTTTCTCTATAACCCTCTAAACTCTGATATAATTATATGATAATTAGTTTAATTAGTGGTTAATATGCAAATTGATTTTAAACTTCATATTATCTGAGATAGCATAAAACCAATATTGGTTTTAATTAATTGTGCAACTCCTTATAAATCGTCCACTGTTACTTTCTACTGACTGTATTAATAGTTATAGTCCTAAAATTACCTGAAAATTTGAGCATTGCAGTAAATTGGTCTCTCCCAATTCTAGATTTTGATTTATCTTTTCGTACCATACTAAGTATCTTTTTTATCAAGCTTGCATTTTCTAGCTTGTTCTA
>PGFW01041099.1:0-12172 GCA_003123925.1 Haematobia irritans | reverse complement strand
AAACCTGTAAAACATAGAGGAAATCGCATCTCAACATTTATGTTCATATCTTAATCCATTCAAAAGTTCCAAAATTATTTAACAAAAAAAACAAATATATACGGCCGTAATTTCGGCCAGGCCAAAGTTATGTTTACCCTCCACATGGATAGCATAGAAACTTCTATCTAAAGACTGTCATCCATAAATCGATTACTTGGATGCGGTAACACTGCCGATGGCAAGGTAGTCTTAAAAATTTCCTACACCGTCTTCTAAATGCAAGGTCAGTCCATAACGTGTATATATGAAACTATAAAAAGGCCCGCTTGAAATACGTTTAATATTAATTTAAGGTTTGACAAAATTTTTATAGAACTAGAAATAAATTTTCATAAAATAAAATGTTGAACAACAATTTTCTATAGATAATAAATTTTGAGCAAAATTTTCTATAGAAATAAAATTTGGACAAAAATTCTATAGAAATTAAAATTTTGACAAATATTCTATAGATAAAATTTGAAAATTTTGTACAAAAAAGTTAATTTTCTATAGAATAAATATTTGACAAATTTTTCTATATAAACATAAAATTTGACAAATTTTTGCTATAGAAAATAAAATTTTGACAAGAAATTTCTTTATAGATAAAAAATTTTGACAAAATTTTCATAGTAATTAAAATCATAAAAATTTTGGCAAAGTTTTCTAAGAAATAATTTTGCAAAATTTTATAGAAACTAAAATCTTTGAAATCAAAAAAAATTTTAAAAATTTTCTATTAGAAAGTAACAAGTCTTGTTGTTTTTTTATTTTTGGTGATCGGCGCTATATCATACTATAGGCTGATTATGGTACCAATTTGGCATTGTATGTTATCGGCCATATACATAGCGCAATATATAAAACTATTAACCACGTACCAAATTTCAAAATGGATCGGATTAATTTTGCTCCACCAAGAGCTCCGGATGGTCAAATCTGGGCGATCGGTTTAATTGGGAGCTATATATTAATTTTATGGACCTAATATGGACCAATTTTGTTATTGGTTGTTAGGGAACAAATAATAAACACCAATTACCAAATTTCAGCCAGATTCGGGAATGAAAATTTGCTTCTCTAAGGCTCCGCAAGCCAAAATCGGGGATCGGTTAATATGGGGACTACTATATATTATAGTACCAATTTTTGCATGGTTGTTAGAGACTAACACCAGTGTTACCAAATTATTAACCGGATCGGCATGACTTTTGCCTCTTCCACGAGGTCGCAAAGCCAAATCTTGAGCGTCGGTTTATATGGGGCTATACTATAATTATGGACCAATTTTGCCACGGGATGCTAGAGACCATATACCTAAACTCATGGACCAATCAAACGGATCAGATGAAATTTGCTCTTCCAAGAGGCCGCAAACCAAATTCTGAGGCTCGTGCGGTTTATATGGGACTATGGCATTGCAATAACCATCCGACCATACGATACAACTACTTTGTGCCAAGTTTCAAGTCGTAGCTTATTTCGTTCGGAAGTTAGCGTGATTTCAACAGACGGACGAACAGACGGGACATGCTTACTCGAACTACAGAATTTCACCACGACCCAGAATAATACATTATAGGTTTATGGTCGTCTTTAGAGCAATATTTTCGAAGTGTTACCAACGGGAAGTGCCACCAAAGTTAATATTACCCCCAACCTTGCGTAGAGGGTCAAAACAGACTAATTTATACAAAAATCTAAATTACAATGTATACATAAAAAAAATTTGTTTTAGAAACGAAAAAGACGACCTGCCAAAAATTGGTCCACATCTGTTCATAATTATATATAGCCCCCATATAAACCGATCCCCAGACATTTGGCTCGCGGAACCTCCAAACGAGATGCAAAATTCATCCGATCCGCTGAAATTTGGTACATTGGTGTTGTATATGACCTCTACAACCATTGCTAGAATTGTCCACAATCGCCGTCCATAATTATATATAACCATTATAAACCGATCCCCAGATAGTGGCTTGCGGAGGCTCAAGGAGAAACAAATTTTCATCCGATCCGGCAGAAAATTTGGTTAACATGAAGTTGGTAATTGGTCTCTAACATCCATGCAAAAATTGGTCACATTCTGTTATAATTACATTATATCCCCCATATAAACCGTCCCCAGATTGGCTTGCGGAGCCCTCAAAAGAGATGGCAAATTTCATCCGATTCCGTCTTGAACAATTATAACATGGGTTACGTATATGGTCTCTACAAACCATGCGTAAAATTTGATCCAATCGCGTCCATAATTATATTTAGCCCTCATATAAACGATCCCAGATTTGTCTTGCGGGAGCCTCAGAAGAGATGCCAAATTTCATCCGATCCGACTGAAATTTGGTACATTGTGTCAGCATTATTGGGCCTCTAACCACCATGCCAGAATTGGTCCATATTCACTCCATTAATTATTATAAAGCTCCCCAACTATAATCCGTTCTCCAAATTTGACCTCCGGAGCCTCTCTGGAGGAGCAAAATCTCAATCCGATCCGGTTCAAATTTAGGACGTGATGTTAGTATTATGGCTCGCTAAACAACATACCAAAATTTGTCCATATCGGTCTATAGTTACATTAAAGCAGATCCCAATCACACCAAAATTGGTCCATATCGGTTCATCATCAGATTTGCCACTCGAGCCAAAAATAATAAAATAAAATTTTAATAAAATTGTATTTCTATAGAAAATTTTGTTAAAATTGTATTTCTATAGAAATTTTTGTTTAAATGTTATTTCTATAGAAAATTTTGTTAAAATGTTATTTCTATAGAAAATTTTTCGTTAAATTTCATTTGTCTACAGAAAATTTTGCAAACTTATATTTCCACAGGAAAATTTTGTCAAAATTTTATTTCTATGGAAAATTTTTCGTTAAAATTTTATTTCTATGGAAAATTTTGTTTTTATTTAAAATTTTATCCATAGAAAATTTCTGTTAATTTAATAAAGGGTGATACGGTCAAAATTTGTCAAGGCGATAAACTCGGTAAATCGGTGTGAAATCGTTATTAAAAAATCAAATTAAATTTCTTTTCAAGTCAAATTAGTATAAAATTCAGGAAAAAATATTTCCAGATTAGCTTTCGCTTTTCCAAACGAATTGCCGGGGCTCACGCTTGACACCTTGCCATCAGATTTTTGTACAGCCACCTTGTCCACCTTTTATTCCACCAGAAAGCCGTTTGCCTTGAACTTGCTGCTCGGGTCCTTAGCATTTTTTTTTTAGTCTTCTTTAGGTTCCGCCTGACAAGCCAGATATTTCTCAATTTGGAGCGGAGCTCTGGCGGTGTTGGGAGGTCTTTCCTTGGGACCACCTGCCACGTTAGTTGGGCGGCGTACCACTCCATTTGGCCTTTTTTACCGTAATGCAAGAATGCCAAATCCGGGCCAAAACAGTACGGAACAACCGGTTTCCTTCAGGAAAGGCAGCAGACGTTTATTCAAAACACTCTTTCACGTAAAATTTTTGTGTGCAGTCCCCCCGAAGGCTATGGAAAATGCTGCTTTTCAAGAACCCACAGTTACAAGATGGCTTCCAAACCAGATATTTCTTTTGCGAACTTGGACGTTTTATGTGCTCTTTGAAAATATCCCCCCTTCCTTTTGCCGTATTTAAAACTCCTGTCCCGGAACTGCTTGTTAGTCAGGCTTTGACGTTATGTTTTCGTCGTACATTTACCACACAGTTCAACTTCGTCAGGCATGCGTCGGTTGTACTCAGCTCCGGATCGCGCTGTTGGCCCGTGTATTTTGTTTTATCATCGCGATTTGGTAGTCACTTACCTTTCTTGTAAGTCGATTAGTCGGCTCGTTTTTTGGCTCGAATGCACGGGTTGTAGACGATTACACCCAGCTTAATTGCGGCATCTGGAGAGAGAGCGTTAGGGTTTCGCCGTTGAAAGTACGGCACTCTCTTTTGTCGTCTCAGCGGCTTCCGCGTTGTCAGATTTCCCCCGATCCAGATCCTGGCTGTACTACAAACGTTCCCAAACACGTTTAATTACATTTGTACGGTTGATTTGGGGCAACTTTTAGCCAGCTTGACGTCGCGAGTAGTGCGTATTTTCGCGAATGCGCGCGAAGCAAAAATTGATACGCTGCTTCTTCTTGGCTGGACTGTCACTTTTTGACAACTGAACGAGTGAATTCCAAAATCAAAATAAGAACAACCATTCTTCACACACCACACACTTCAAAAATGAAGGGTGTTCAGTTTTTAAATGCCAAAAGATTGAAAGAAATACGTTCAAGTTTATATTTTGACCAAATTTTGACCGTGATCACACATTTATATACCACGTATGGACTTACTTACAATTTAGAAGACGGCTGTTTAGAGGGTTATAAGATACCTTGCCATCGGCAAGCGTACCGCAACCCCAAAGTAATTCGATTGTGGATGGCAGTGTTTTAGAAAAAAAGTTCTACGCAATCCATGGTGGAGGATAATACAGCTCGGCTGGCCGAACTTACGCCGTATTATTTACTTGTTTCCATTTAAACTATGAGACAATTCTGCATAATTTTGCAGTAACCTTCGCAATGGTTGTCCTTACTTTTTTGATTGGAAAATATAAAATTCTTTGACCAAAGGAGCAATTTCTAAGAAGCTGAACCAAAATAATTCGTCAGGAAGCGGAAAAAATGATGGAGGATCGCCGGATTGCCTCTTAACAGAATAGGTTTGTGGAACAATTTCCATTTTTTTTTTCTTGCTAGGTTAAATTGCCCAGTTAAGGAACAAGAAACATCGAATTCTGCCAAAGCCAACCAAAGCCAAGTCATATTTACATTTAATTGGAGTATACATTGCCAGTTCGTCTTGTTAACCCTACGGTCCAAGACCAGCTGGATGAAACAGGAGTCCATAACCAGGGGCTTACCGGGACCTAGTGCAGTTTTTTCGTTTCATTATTTTCAAATAAAATAGTATAATATCGTCGCAGATTATGTTGGAAAACGTCCTATATATTATTCTCAACTGTACAATTTCATGTATGTGATTTGTTTGTTGTTTTTGGTCAGCAAGTGTACAGTTACACTTTCGTCATGAATAATATTATTTTACAATGAAGTTGAAGAAACATGAACCCAACTATTTTAATTTATATCATATATATATATTTATCTGCGTTTGAGTTGAACAACAGGAGGATATATTTATTTTATTTTTGATGATATGACTTTGATGACGACGCCTTCCGAGGCCAATTGAGGTAAGAACAGAGGTATTGCTGGAAGACAGTGCAAGACTCAGAGAAGTGAAGACTGGGGAAATTACCAATTTTATATTATATTTTTCTAAACGGTATTGATACCGCCAATGCAAAATTGAGCAAGATGTATTTGAAGATGAGAGTGGACAATGAAAGTGTTAATGCTGAAGAAAATGCTACCAAACATCAAGCACAACCAGCAATGTTTTATTATCTGCGCGTGATGTACTCAGTGGCAAATCTTATTATTCTATGTTGTTTTTCAACAAATAAGGAGTCACAACAACATTAAAAAAAATTATTACTTGTTTCGGCAGTGCGTCCATTACGAATGACGGAAAGTATGACTGGCAAGCAATGTCAAGAGGTTATTTTACAATAGAAATGGTCGATTATTAATCGTGCGTTCATACCTATAATCTCAAAACAGCCAATTCGGAACCTATTGATGCTACAATGCAAAGCGATGATCAATCAAAGCGCCAATTTGAAGTGAAGGGATGCGGACAGTGGAAGAATATGACGCAATTCATTGGAATTCTGATATGGCATGCACAAATCCATTCTAATGAATGAAAATGCGAGGGACTTATGACGCACTTTTCGCGATTCCTCTATTCCGCGCAACGATGAGATTAAACCGCTTCTGGAGATCTATTCTTTTATAGTTTTTGATCGACGCGGAGAACAAGAACGAGAGGCAGCGGCCACAGATAAAACGCTGCTCGCAATAACGAAGATATTTGGATAATATTGAAGCCAATGTCGGTAAACTATTATGTGCCTACAGAAAATTTAAACAATCGACGACAATTGTATGGCGTACCGCGGAAAACGAAATTTTACACAGTAATATTTCCATCAAAAGCCTTCGAAATATGGTATCAAGGTAATGATGGATTATTGCGATGTGCTAAAAATTCATATCCTCTTTCATGGCCAAAATCTATACTGACAAACAAGACAATTGTTCGCCGAAATTGGTGTAGGCGAACGGAGTAGTCAGAGATTTGGTTGGGACCACACCATGAGGAAGCGGAGCGTAATATCACGCACTGGACAATTTTTTTACGAGCGCTGCCACTTGGCAAAAAACAGCTGATGTCTTTCAAATCTAAGCATTTTCGGACACGCGTCGAACAAAGCTATATATCAATAGAAATGAAAAAATATTTATAATTTGCACTAAGGTACCCGGGTACCCTGGTCCCCATGGAACACCCTTGTATGGCAAAAAACATTACACTCAGTTTTTGGCTAAAATATTAATCAAATGTGATAATCTTTTTTCTAGTCTCTAAGTTTACCGAAAGGCTGATGATTCGGGAGTTTCATTGTTGATATCTTCAATAATTGTAGAACAGTTAGCACTTTAAATTTCAAGATTTGTTACCCGGGTACCCGGTTATGGACGGATAGGGTTAATATCCATAGTCGAAAGAATCCTTTAGTGGAGTACTTACCACATTTTTTGGAGTAAGAGTTAAAAGGGTCACCACTCCAAAATCAAATATATAACTGATATATTAAAATAAAACACAGAATATTTTAATTTTTTTTTGTCAATACTAATTTTGTTTTAAACAACATACAATTTTATTTTTCATTGTCAGAATTTGTGTTTCTCTGTTTCTGTTTTGTTTTTGTTTTGTTTCATATTATTATGATTTAGTTGTAGGTATGTATTTTGAGCCTGGATTATAATTCAAGTGTTGTTTACGTTCTTCTCTCTGCACAATATTCAATTCATTATTGATTGGTATCTCCAAGTGTTTGCCTATAAGTCAGTATAATAATTAATAATAATAATTTTAAACAAAATATGATTTTATTTGTGTATCATATAAACTACGATTTGTTTCACAAGCTACATGACTAAAATTATTATTATATATGTATATAAATATATTTATATATGTATAGTAAGTCGATAAATGTAAATAATAGTTAAAGATTACTATTTATAGATTAGTGATATTATATAAATATAATTCTAATTATAAAAAAAAACTTTACATATATTTTTCTTGGTATTTTATTTTGCCTTTTTGTTTAAATTGCTATTTTAAAAATAATATCACAAATAAAACAAATATTTTGAAAGATAAAAATTAATAGGAATTATTAATTTATTATTAAATAATAGTCGAAGATAATTATTATAAGTAAAATATATTTTTAATTGTATTTTTCAATGGATTTGTATAAAAGTTTTCAATCATATGTTAAACATTTCATTGCCAATTTTGAATTCTTTATAAAGATGTTTTAAATCATTCATTTATAACTATTTTTTTATATAGTAATATTTTATACATTATTATATCTATTTAATGTTTTCATGTTAAATTTATTTATATTTATGAGATATTATTTTTTTAAGGTATATATTTATGGAAAATTGTCTATAACCTATAGGTAGTTTTAATTACTTTAGCGTATACTCCGTTTTCATTATGGAATTTCTAAGTGTTATAATAAAATTTTGATTTGTTTTCTGCTTTTCACAATTTCTTTTAAAGGACAATCATTGAGGGAGAATTTTTAAAACTTTTAATAACATCGAACAGTGCTCAAATATTCAATAAAATAGTTCTTTTGATAGTAACATATATTAGAGTAATCTTATAAATTGGCTATCACTCCGGTTCCATTTAGGAAGAAATGCAAAAAAAAATAGTTTTATCAAAGAATTAAATTTTGCTAACAAAAAAAACAATAAAATATAGTAGCAATCAGTATGAATTTTAAATTTTTAATATTTCTTATTACATAAAAAAAATTTAAGGAATATATTTTTTCTAAATTTGGTTTACTTATTATATTCCTCAATTTTTATTTTTAGTGAATTTAGAAATCTCACAAAACAATCAACCAATAAGAACATCCAAAATAGTTATATTTAAAAAAAATTTTAGGAATTTATTTTTTTCAAAATTTGGCTCACTGATTATATTCTTTAATTTTTTATTTATTTTTTTAATGCATTAGAAATCTTACAAATCAATCAATAAGAACATCCCAAGTAGTATCTATTATTAATAAAATTATCTTTTGTAACAAGGACAATAAAAAAAATATTTTTTTGTTTGGTAAAAGAGCAATCAATATGAATTTAAAACTGAAATGAAAATTTTAAGGAATTTTCGTAATTGTTCTATTATTCGAAAAATATTTTTTTCAACAAAAAATAATAATTTTTCACGCTAAAAAGTTATCAATATGAATGTAAGATTTTTAAGATTTGTTATAAAATACAAAAATTTAATGATGGGTGTTTTTTTTTATTATTATAATATATATAATGTATTCTATATATATTATTGATTACATTCTCAATTTTTATTAGTTTATTATTTTTATTTTGTTATTTATTAAAAATCTTACAAATTTGTTATCAGTAAGAAACATAAAAAATTGTTTTGTTATTAAAACAAAAAAAGAAAAATAAAAAAAATATTAATGTCGTTATGGCTAAAAAAGCAATCAGTATGAATTTAAAATGGTATAAGATTTCTTATTAAAATTAGAAAAAAAAAATTAAGAAATATTTATTTACTTTCGTTTAGTGATTATAATCTGTTATTCCTTATATATGATTTATTCTTTCAGTTTTTATTTTTTTATTTTATTTTACTTTAGTTTATTTTTTTAATTTACTAAGAAATCTTGAAAATTTTTAATTACTCAAGCAATCAGTAAGAAACACATAAACATAATTATATTATTAAAAAATAACCTATTGACAAATAGAGAAAATAAAAAAATAATAATTTCTTCAATATGAATCTCAGAATTTTAAACATTTGTTATTAGATAAACAATTTAAGGAATATATTTTTGCTAAATTTTGCTCACTGATTATATTTTTATTCTTTATTTTTTTTAATTCAATAATATATTTCTTTAAAATTAAATCAAAAATCTTGAAAATTAGGAACTTATACTGATCGTTCTTTGAACATAAAAAATTATTTTTGTTGATTATGTTTTTTTTTTTAATTTTATTGCTGGGAAAATTTTTCAGTAAAGACGAATATTAAAATAGAGATTATTTAATTTATGACATGACATATTTGTTTATTAAAAAGAGCTTGAAATCCACTCAATTTCCGTTGAATATAGCAAACAAATAAGATCAGTGAATATTTCAAATTTTAAAGATTTTCTTATAAAAACAACAAACATTCAAGAATTTATTTCATTTTTTTCTTTCATTGAAATTTAAAGTAATTTTTTCTATTTAATCAAGAAATACTTAAAAATGTAAACTTAAATTTCGTTTAGCTCATAAAAAAATTATTTCTTCGTTTTTAATATATATTATATAGATGATTTTAAATTTGTTCAGACACACATTCTCCAGTTGGAGCTTGTGAAAAATGAAAATTTTTTATACAATTAAAATAAATAATTTATATATATATATTTTTTGTATTACAAATCTCATAAAATTCTGTAAATTTCCTTTGATCGTATAGCAAACAATCCGTATGAATTTCAAAATTTTTAAGTTTTTATTTAAAAACAAAAAATAAAGGAACTATTTTTATTTAATTCTTTTCTTCATTAAAATTAAATTGAAATTTTTTCTATTTAATTCAAGAAATTTAAAAGTAGTGAAGACATTTATTTAGCATAAGAATAAGAATATTCTTTCGTTTTTTATATAACATATTGGATTATTCTTAATTTTTTTTTTTATCAGAAACGTTCTCAAGTGAGGTTAAAAAGTTTTAAAATTGTTTTATCAAAATTACAAAATAATTTTACTATTATATATTTTTATAATATATAAATATAAATTATTTTAAAATAGTGCCTTGATATAGTAGCAAAAAAAACAAACAATCAGCTACTGAATTTAATTTTTAAGATTTCTTATAACAAAACAAGAAATATTAAGGAATATTTTTACTTTTTATGCGAATTTATGTTTTTTTTCTTCAAATGCTAAATTAAAAATGTTCTTCTATTTACAATAAGAAACGGTAAAAATGTAGATTTCTTTTATAATGAATATGTGTTTGGAATAAGGTTAGTAGATTTTCAATTTTTGTCAGCAGGAACCTACGCTCCATTTTGAGGTGAATAAATTGTTAAATGTTTTATGAAAATCGTAATAAAAAATTAATTTAATATATATTTTTTTTTATTACAGAAGATCCCTAAAAATCTTAGGTTAATTCGTTCCCGTGATTATAGGCAAAAACTAACAATGTGTTATAATTTCCGAATCTTTTAATGTTTATTATTAACAACAAAAAATTAAGAGGAATATTTAAATTTTTCTTTTTGTCATTGAAATTTACATTTGAAAGTTTTCTATTTAATAAGAAATCTTAAAAAGTATGCGAAATTTTCTTTTAGACATAAAAAATTATTTGTTCCGTTTTTTTATATAATATAGTATAGTAGATATTTCTAATTTTTGTTGACCAGCGAATCTCTCAAGTGAGGGTGAAAAACTGAAATATGTTTATTAAAATTTAAATAAGAATAATTTATTATATATTTCTTTATTATAAAATTCTAAAAAAATTACTTAAAATGTACCCTGTGGATTATAGCAAAAAAACACTGCTAAGTAAGTATATCGGCAATTCATTGTAAAATTTTTTATTAGAAAACAAAAAAATTAAGGAATATTTTATCTTCATTTTTTTTTTTCATTGTGGGAAATTTAGAATGAATATTTTTTCTATTTAATAAGAAAAGTCTTTAAAAATGTTGTGAAAATCTTCTTGTGTGTAGCATTACAATAAAAAATTATCGTTCTTCGTTTTATATATACCCTATATACGTTATTTTAATTTTATTAAAGGAACATTCTCAGTGAGGCGTGGAAAAATTGAAAATTGTCTTATAAAAAATTAAAATAAATAATTTTAATTATGATATTTTCTTTATTACTAAAAGCATTAAAAATCCCTACATTCTCTCGGTTTCCCATTTTTTTTTTTATCTTCTTTTTTTTTGTTCTTGATTATAAGGAAAACAAACAATCAGTATGGATTCAAATATATTTCTTATTAAAAACAAAAAAAATTTAAGGAATATTTTATTTCATTTTTTTTCACTGAAATTTAAATTGAAATTTTTTCTATTTAATAAGAAATCTTAAAAATTTGAAAATGTTCTTTTAGTATAAAAAATTATTTTTTCGTTTTTTATATATACCATATAGATTATTTTAATTGTGTTACAGGAACATTCTCAGTGTGGGTGAAAATGTGAAAATTGTTTATAAAATTAAAATAAATAATTTAATATATATATTTTTATTAAAAAATCCTAAAAATTCCCTTGATTATAGCAAAAACAAACAATCTGTATTTTAAGATTTATTATTAAAAACAAAAAAATAAGGAATGTTTTATTTCATTTTTTTTATTGTCCAATGAAATTTTAAATTGAAAATTTTTTCTATTTAATAAGAAATCTTAAAAATTTTCTTTTAGCATAAATAAAATATTTTTTTGTTTTTTATATACACTATATAGATTATTTTAATTTTATTACCGGAACATTCTTAGTGAGAGTAAATAACTTTAATTGTGATATGGAACTAAAAATAATAATTTAATTTATTAATAATTTCAAATGTTGTTAAAAATTTAAATTTCCACCGATTATAGCAAGAACAAAAAACATCAGTATTTCTTATTAAATAAAAAAATTAATCAATATTTTTTTTTTCAATATTTCCAACACTGATTATACTTCTTACATTTCTTCTTTTTTGATAAATCGGAAAATTTATCGTAACAAAATTTAACTTCATTCTGATTGTTTTATTTTGTATAAGAAATTATTTGTTCTTTTATAAATTTTTTCCTTGTTTTAAAATTTATTACAGGAACATTCTCGACGATGGTGAATAATTTAAAATTATTTATGAAACGAAAAATAATAATTTA
>PGFW01041097.1:1061-11354 GCA_003123925.1 Haematobia irritans | reverse complement strand
AGAGAGAGATCCTAAATACCATTATGTTTGCCATACAGCCCCAATTTCTTAACCTGATACTTTACCTGACAAATCTTGCACAAGGTAACTTTTGTGGTATTGAATCAAAAAAAACCCGGCAAAATATTATGCAAAATTGTTCAGGATTTAGGTATAGCTTCCAATACACTGCAAAAAAAATCGGCTTCTTTAAACATATTATCCAAACATATTTTTTGCATTGGAAAGCACATATATTATTGCATAACTGCGGAAACATTAATATGTTTGTTTTATGTGAAGGCATATTTAATATGTTTGGAAAGCATTTGCAGCGCATAAAATATTATATGCTTGGAAGAATTTGTTGTCCGCAAAGCACGATTGTGGCTCATTCCCTAACAATAACTTCGTAATTTTCACTTCCCACCGAAAATTTTTTTAGTTATGGGCACCTTTTTTCTGTAATCAAATAATGTTGAAGAGAATTATTCGAACTTTTATAAAATTTTTTAAATTTTACCTTTTCGCCTGCTCACGGAGAATCGAAACCGAGACCAATATACATTTGTAAGCCAACACACTATCCACTGGACTAACGTAGCTGTTATAGTCACCAGTAGATAATTATCGTTTTGAAGTTACATTTATATAGGCATAGTTTGCAGGCCCACGAGCCCAATGCAAACAATAAAATTATTTAACAGAACATACATTTGTTTGCCACGTGGATGCATGGTTAGCATCGTCTGCCTGCATGCAAAGGGTCGTTGGGTTCCAATCCCTTGCTCCGACCGAACATTTTTTTTTTTTTTTTTTTTTTTTTTTTTTTTTTTAATTTAGCAACATTTATATTTAATAACTTATATTATTTTTTTTAATGAAACTACGAAATGTGGCGTTATTTTAAGATATATAGTCATGTAACAGTGCCTTGAGTATAAACGAAAATTGACTGATTTTTGGATAAAACATTATTTTTTATTGCAAAAATAAACAATCTTGTAATAAAAACTGTTTTTGTACAAAACAATTAAATTTGGAAGGAATTCAAAAACTAACAAAAGAAAAAGCGTGGAGTCGAGTATAAACATAATCATACATAATTTTATTAATATAAACATAAATTTTATTTAGGAGTGAACCGTTTTTTACTTAGCATTTAACACCATCGCGTCTAAAATTCCTTTTATTTTTCTTTAATAATTCATTTTAAAGAAAATAAATTTTTAAACTTTGTTTTAAGCTGTAAAAAACTCGAAACTTAATGCGCCTTCGCTATTTATATTTGATTGGTGTCCGTCACTCCTCGTGGACTACTTTTTAATAAAGAGAACTAATGTTTGTGTTTTTTTAAAGCATTTTACTGTGTAATATTTTCACATTCCTGCATTATTTTCATTTTACTGTCCCAAGCTCTAAAAGAGTATAGTGCCCTTTCGTTATTTTTATGAAGACCCCTGATGTTCTTTAGGCGAAACTGAAAGAAAAAAATTTGTGCCAATAATGCCAAAATGATAAACAAAACGAATGTCCAAACATAACATATAAAGTGCTGCTCGTCAAGGCGAAAACATAACTTTTGTTTTTTCAAATGTCTAATTCTCTTTGTTCAGAATGTATATTCTCTTTATTCAAATTAAAATAATATTTAGACCTAAAGAATATCAAATAATTTGGCCTTATCGATAAAAAGAGTTTCCGAACAACATACAAGCGGTTTCACAGAAAATTGTTCTCTTTTTGACTCATTTTGCTGTGTTAATATTGATATCTTTCGTCAACTCTCCGCGGTTTCCATCTCTAAAATTTTCTCTTATACTCTCTGTCGCTTTGAATAAAATATTCAGCAAGCATATGTATGTTTAGTTGAAATTTGTAAACTTTAATATATGTTTGTATTCAACACATATGATTTTTCTATGAAACAATTCATGCGCGCCCAAACATAATATAATTCTACATATTAACATAGATGTCCCAGAAACATTTAGTGTTAGTTTATCGGAAAAATTTACATGTTCGCACTTTAAATATATTGTGGGTTTAAAATCGTGCCCGAAACACATTTGTTATACGGAACAATATGAAAACATATTTTTCTAAAACAGTGTATTTATATCATCGCTCGATTTTTCCCAAATTTGGCCCATAGTAACGCCTTATTTATTAAATCAATGTTACTAACCAATTTCAAATTTTGATGTTACTAGCCAATCGTATTTAATACATACTTGTACCCCTTACATAAGAATATTGCTCCGATTTTTTACCAAATTTGTATTTATTACCCATAACTAATTTAACGATTTGTCTTTTTTAATAATGGCTCAAAATATTAGTGGGCATACTAAACTTCCGTAGAACGCAAGTATCAACAGCAGCCAGTGTTGCTAAAAAGTAGGGGAAAATTTTCCCTATATGTAGGGCCGACAATGTAGGACATTTTCACAGCAACAACACAATTTGTAATTAATTTTTACAATTTTGGTGGCTTCTAGTGGAGGACAATTAGAAAGCCGGAATGCTTGATCTTTTACAAATGTGTGGTAAACTTTATTCCTGTAGAGAATTTTTCAAAACATTTTTATTTCTATAGAACATTTTGTCAAAATTGTACTTCTATAGAAATTTTTTTTCAATATTATTTCTATAAAAAATTTTCACAAAATTTTATTTCTGTGGAAATTTTTTCTGACAAGAATTTTAATTTCTAATAAATTATTGTCTAAATATTATTTCATATGAAAAATTTCTCACAAAAAATTTGTTTATAGAAACTTTTTCCAAAATTTTATTTTTATAAAGAGAATTTAAACAAAAAGATTACTAATTTTGGGTAGAATTCTAACCAACTGTTGCAACTGTGGCTAACCGTGGTAATACAAATTTATATTCTAAAGTTATATACGTTGCAATATTCATGTTCTAAGATAGTAAAGTAACTTAGAACCAATTTTGGTTTTTGTAAAATTTTTTAAATATTAACGAAAAAATATAGTAGGGGAAAATTGTTTGGGAATGTATGGGAAAGGTAGGGGAACTGTTTATTGTCCTTGTAGGGTAAACCGAACATGTTTCCGTGGCAACATTGACTATGACTATAGCAGATTGACAAAGCACCCATAGACATCATACGCCCCTTAATTTTCTTAAATATGCAACTGCGGTTTATTCTCCCAGACCTATATGTTACCTCCACAAATCTTTAATGATTACTAAATTCTGTTAATGGTGGTTTAGGGTATGATATAAGTCGGCCCCCCAGCCCAGACTTTCTACTTTACTTACTTGTTTAACGATTACTTTTCTTTAATAATCCATTTTAAAGAAAAATACAAGACCTTTGTGAAAATTTTGCTTTCAGGGCGTATTCTCTAATCAAGTTAATAATAAAATTTGCAACAAATATGTAAATAACTCTATGCTTTTTTTTTAAACTGATTTAGTTTTCACTTTAACGGCTAAACTTTGAACTTAGTACTCAACCTTAACTTTTTTAAGTAAGATACACATTTTGAAGTTTCTATGCCTCTGTGGTCATATGAAGGGATGTAAAAGATATAAAGGGTGATTCTTTTGAGGTTAGGATTTTCATGCATTAGTATTTGACAGATCCGTGGGGATTTCAGACATGTGTGTCCAAAGAGAAAGATGCTGCAGTAATCTTTGACATTTCATCAATGAAATAGACCTTACGAATTCTGCACACATAACGCGGAATTTCAGTTGAATGGGCCTAGAAAAAGTTGCAGAAAAGTCCGCTTTTTTATCGACAAATTTTGTTCAGCGATGAGGCTCATTTCTGTTTGAATGCTACGTAAATAAGCAAAATTAGGGCCGCAATTTGGAGTGAAGAGCAACCAGAAGCACCGTTTTCAAAGAACTGCCCATGCATCCGAAAAAAGTGTATGCACTGTTTGGTGTGGTTTGTACCGCTGGGTGGAATCATTGCGAATCGTATTTTTTTCAAAAGATGCTGTTGTGACGCAACGTTACGTGAATGGCGATCGCTATCGTTCGATTGCTAGACAAACTTTTTGTTGCAAAAATGGAAAGAACTGAAACTTGTTGACATTTTGTGGTTTCAAAAAGATGGCGCCTACATGCCAAACACAGCTCGCGAATCTAATGGCCATTTTGATGGGAAAAACTTCGGAGAAACACATTCATCTCAAGAAATGAGCCGGTAAGTTTGGCCATCAAGATCATGCGATTTGACGCCTTTAGACTATTTTTTGTGGGGGCTACTTCAAGCCCTAAAAGTCTACAGAAATAAGCCAAGCAACTATTCCAGCTTTGGAAGACAACATTTCGAAGAAATTCGGCTATTCCGGCCGAAATGCTCGCAAAAAGTTGCCCAAAAGATTGGACCTTTCCGAATGGACCAACCTAAAGAAGCAGCCGCGGCAACATTTAAATGAAATTATCTTTTTCAAAAAAGTAAAATGTCATGGACCAATCTAACGTTTCAAAATAAAGAACGCGAATGAAGATTTTGCAAATTTTATGCGTTTTTTTAAAAAAAAAAAGTTATCAAAGCTCCTTAACAAATCACCCTTTATATGGGAGCTATATCTAAGATCTGAAGCGCGATTATAAACCCAAATTTGTCATGTTTTAAGAATAGAAAATTTATTAAACCCCATCACGCACCGAACAACCAAACCACTTTTCATCCAAAAAAGGACCTTAGGCCTATATGGCGCTTTCAAACAATTAGTGCCTTGCAAATTCATGTATGGCTACCCTCTCCACTAGTATTGATTTTGTTTAATTGACATAGTTTTATACATGGCATGTCCAAACAGTGTCTTCCTTAGCTTGTCCCGATATGAGAATTTCTTAGATTGAAGCTCAGAGCGCGTACTCTCTCAGCTAACATTGGCAAGCAATTTTCTTTATTTTTTTGTTAAAGCAAACTTCAATGTTGTCATCAAAGACCACAACATATGCGCAAGTGGCAGGTGTTGTAGTGAGATCCATCGCAACAAGAACGCAACAACTACTACAACTAGCTGCTTGAAATGTTGCCAAGATAATGAAGAACCATATTAAAGTTTACGTGTAAACAAAAATCATTCAAAATTATAGTATGTCCTAGGGTTGTAAAGCTTAGAATTGGTTATTATTTTTTTGTTGTTTTTTTTTTCAGGCTACGTTAACTTCATTTGCTGTGAATTTATATCATTTTTCTAGAGAAAACTAGGCGAAATAAAGTGGAAAAAGTTGTTTACCCCCAAAAATAGCAATAATGAATTTTTTAAGTTGACTTTAAAAGTAAGCAATATTGCGAAAACAAAATAGCTTTGTTTAATTTTTCTGCCATTTGTTGTTTTTGGTGGCATCTTCTAGTAAATTAAATAGTAAATGTGTGCAATTTTAATGCAACTATCATTTCCTCTTAGAATGGTGAAAAAAATATTAAAAAATAAACAAGAGCTACAATCAGTATAGCTTATTTTCTATTTAAGTTATATGTCTTTGGGAGAAAATTAAATTCTTCTATGAACAACTCAGAACAGTTTTTAAATTGCCTAATCAATGTTGAATTTTATCTGCCATATATTCCTTCTTCCACTAAAAAAAATAATTGGTCGTGAGGCAAACTTCGTTGTTCTTAAAATACGAACGCAAAAGTTTGCTTAGCGGTAGTAGACGCATTTTTCTGATATAAAGACGTTTTTACTTTATCTAAACTGGATAAATTTGGTAATTTTGTCCTTATCAGTTAAGCGATTCGACTTAAAATGTGTGTCTTTACATAGAAAGATAAAAGTCCTAAATATATCGGCTAATACATGTACATTTGAAATTTGAGAACAATTGGGATAATAAAATAAAGAAAGTTATTTAACAGGTTGGCTGATAAGTCCCCCGCGGTCTGACACATAGATCGCGTCGCTAGTATTACATCATAATTATTTTTATATAGTACCAAAACTTCAAATGATTTCATGTCAAAATTTGACGCGTCTGTAAGTCTAATAGTTGTTGTGAGATAGGGCGATCTTTGTGAAGCAACTTTTGTTTTTGTGAAAAAATGGAAAAGAAGGATTTCGTGTTTTGAATAAAAATACTGTTTTTCTGAGGGAAAAATAGCGGTGGAAGCAAAACATCGGCTGAGTGACAGCGACCGTGAACCGCCTCCAAAGCGTGGAAAGACTCCAAAAAACGTCCGCTGGCGAAAGTAAATGGCGCTCTGGTTTTTGGGATGCGCATGGAATAATTTTTATCGATTATCTGAGAAGGAAAAACGCATCAAACAAATGACATTATTTGCGTTATTAGAGGCGTTTGAATGTCGAAATCGCGGCAAAAACGGTCGACATATGGAGAAGAAACAAGTATATACGGCCGTAAGTTCGGCCAGGCATGAATCTTATGTAACCCTCCAACCAATGGATTGCGTAGAAACTTACTGCGAAAAAACTGTCATGCCACCCACAATGGAATAACTTGGGTTGTGGTATCTTAAAACTTCTTAAAATCGTTTTCTAAGTTGGGAGTTAATGTCCATAACGTGGTATATATTAGCATAAAAAGTTATGTTATAGGTAAGTCTAACCAAATAATTACGAATCGCGATATGGACTTTTTCACGGTAGCCAGTAGAGAGCCAGAATTGAAATATGGGGGTCGCTTAATATCGGGGCTTATATACAATTTTGAACTTGATATGGACCAATTCGATGTTAATCTGAAAAGGGCATATATAACTATAGACCGATATGGACCTAGTTAGGCATGGTTAGTTAACGGCCCATTAAACTAGGCTCCCAAAAAATTGTTACCAAATTTTCAACTGCTCGGATGAAATTTTGCTCCTCCAGAAGAGGCTCCAAAAAACAAATCTCCGAAGATCGGTTTATACGGGGCCTATATATGATTATGGACGCACTTTTGGCATGGTTGTTAAATATCATAATACGAACAGCCAACGGTACCAACGGACAGAAAAAAAAGTATCACCAAAAATATTTCCAATTAAAAAAAAGTAATGTGAAAGTTGAAACTTTTTTCAAATTAATAAATTAATTGGTAGCAATTAACTTTTTTTAATACATATAGAAACATTAAAGTTAATTAAGTCAATGATTGAAAATTGTAAATTTTTTAATTAAAAGTTAATTGATACAATTAACTTTTAATGAAATTCGGAAGACTAAGTCAGTTTAAAAAGTGATGATTTTTTTTAGAATTTTTAATTTAAAATTTTTTTCAAACAATCAATTTGTTAATCCAAAATAAAAATTCCTAAAGCCAATTCAGAATGTAATTTGAAAAATAGTTACCTTTTTTAAATTATAAATTAATTGAGTTTTGCAATCAACAATCAATTAAATTTTTAATTGAATCAAATTAAAAAATTAATTGAAATTTGGTATGAAAATCAATTAATTTTTTAAATCAAGAAATTTTTCTATGGCCAATTAAAAAACTGTGAATTGATACTATCATTTTTGTGATTGAAAAGACATTTCAATTAAAAAAATTGAAATGGATCAATTATTGTCGTGATTGAATCAGAAAGAAATTTTTTTTGTGTGAATTTCAAACCAGATCGGATGAAATTATTGCTTTCTCCAAGTGGCTCCAAAGCCAAATGCTCGGCATGGGTTTATTATGGTGCTATATATAAATTAATGAACTGATATTAAACGGACAATTCCTGCATGGTTGTTGATACCATATTACTAACAGTCACGTACCAAATTTCAACCGAATCAGATGAATTTTGCTCTTCAAGGGGCTCCGGAGCTCAAAATCTGGGGACGCGGTTTAATATGGGGGCTATATATAATTATGGACGCGATTTCCGAAACAAATTTTTGCATGGGTGTTTTGAGGTCCATATATTAAAACCACGTACAAAATGTTCAAGTTGAACAGATGAATTTTGGTCTTCCAAGAGGCTCCGGAGGTCAAATCTGGTGATCGGTTTATATGGGGGCTGTATAATAATATGGACACGGATGTGGACGCATTTTGGCCATGGTTATTAGAGACCATAAATCTAATACCATGGTAGCGCAAATTTCAAGCCGGATTGGATGAAATTTGCTTCTCTAGAAGATTCGCAAAGCTAAATCTGGGGGTCCCGTTTATATGGGGGCGCTATACGTAAAAGTGGACCATATGGCCATTTGCAAATATGCATCCGACCTACAATCAATAACAAACTACTTGTGCCAAGTTTCAAGTCGATAGCTTGTTTTCTTCGGAAGGTAGCGTGATTTTCAACTGAGGGACGGACAGGACGGACGGACGGACAAGGATCGACTCAAGAAATTTCAACGCACCACCGAGCAGAATATATATATACTTTATGGGGTTCTTAGAGCAATATTTCGATGTGTTACAAACGGAACGACAAAGTTAGTAACCCCCATCCTTAACTAGTGAAGGTATAAAAACAGAGTAAACAATTAATCAAATGGCAACAAATTTTAAAATTTTGTAAAAAAAAATTGTGAATTTTTTGAAAACTATTTGACAGACAAGTTTCAGACAAAAAATTAATTTTTTTGTCAAAAATTCGCCAACATTTTTTAAATTCCATCCAAAATACTGAAATTCGGATCACACCTTAATTAGTGAAATGCAATTTCAGTGCCACGGTTGTTGAAATGGTGGAACATCCGTCTATCCATGTTAAAATTCATCGGCTTTCTGCGCCAATTTTGCCACCACTTTCGGACGTCCAAAAGAACATTTTTACTACTTATGTTGGCGACGCTTTTTTGCTGGGTACGAATGTGAATTCTGGATGTAAAGTTTTTTCATTCGAATAAAATTTTTCACGGAAGTCATTTTGTATTTATCGTGAGGTGATTGCCTTAAAAATGAGTATTTTAACAGAGAAAGAAAATTTTGTTTGACTAAGTCAATGTGGCCTAATAACTCTTAAAAAAAGTCCTCCAGTGAAATCTTTAAATTTCATGACTTTTTGTATCTTGATTACAAAACAAAAAAAGCGGAGATATTATGAAATAACAGTATAATCGCGCAGTAAGTTCGGCCAGGCCGAAGCTTATGTACCCTCCACCATGGATTGGCGTAGAAACTTCTAACTGAAGACTGTCATCCCCAATGCGATTTACTTGGTTGCGGTAACTTTTGCCTGATGACAAGTATCTTAGTGATATTTTCTTCCTAATACCGTAATTAAACAGTCTTAACACAAAGTTTACCATACGGTTTTTAAGAAATGGTATTTTTCTTAAATATTTAAAAATATAAATAAAATATGCATAATATGCTTTAGATTTTGTAAATTAATTCGAAAAAAAAAACAAAAAAGGGGGTTTATTTGTCAAATTTTCAACGAAAGATGTTTTCAGTCTGATTATAAACAACAACGAAGAAACATGTTTTTAGTTATAAGGTAAAAACCTCAAGGTAAATGTAAAAACTTATGTGGAGACTGTGTATATATCCGACGTAGTCCATACGTGTTATTTAAAAAAATATATAAACTTAAAATGCCGATAAATACGTATATAATTAAGTTTGACAAAATTTCTAGAAATAAAATTTTGACTAACATTTTCTAATAGAAGTAAAAATTTTGGACAAAATTTTCTAATAGAAATACGATTTTGAACCTATTTTTGCATGGTTGTTAGAAGACCGTATACTAAACAACATGTACGCGAAATTTCAGGCCCCGGATCGGAATGAAATTTGCTTCTCTTAGAGGCAAATCGCAAGCCAAATTTGGTGGTCGGTTTATATGGGGCTATCGTAAAAAGTGGATCGCGATATGGCCCATTTGCAAAAATACCATCCGACCTTACATCATAGCAACTACTTGTGCCAAGTTTCAAGTCGATAGCTTGTTTTCGTTCGAAGTTAGGATTAGATTTCAACAGACGGACGGACGGACGGACGACATGGCTCAGATCTTAAACTCATGAATTCACCACGACCCAGAATAGTATATACTTATAGGTCCTTAGAGCAATATTTCGATGTGTTACAAACGGAATGACAAAGTTAATATACCCCCATCCTATGGTGGAGGGTATAAAAAAACAACTTTACTTAAAACATAGAATAATTTATACTTGAAATCGAATTTTGAAATTAAATTTTCGTTAACTCTTGGAATAAATACCAAAGTCATTAGTGTAAGCATAAAATCTTTGGATCCTGACATGCTTTTTATTCAGTCTACTTATATTTAATTAACATGATATTTGACAAGAATAAATTATGATTACTGATTCTACGCTATGATTAAATTTAAATATAAATTTTACACTACATTTACTAAAGTAATATACAAGTTGATTTTTAACTTCTATATAA
>PGFW01041092.1:4654-18071 GCA_003123925.1 Haematobia irritans | reverse complement strand
ATTTTTTATGTAAGTGCTCGATTGATGTGAATAATTATATTAACTTACAAACATGCCCTAAAAAATTTGGAGAATAAACAATTCGAAAAATACCGAGAAGTATTTATTTTTTGTCATTACAAGTTAGTCATTATAACTCGCCCAATGTAATGCAACGTGTAATGACGGCTTTACTCCTGTAATGTCAATCTGTAATGAGATGTGTTACCTAGTTTTTGCTGGGCAGGTATGGTTTTCTTAGGACTGTCAATGGATGAGTTTCTACTAAATTTTCTAAATCAGAAAATACTAAGAGTTGGGCGTTAGAAATCGACTGCAGAGGAAAAAATGGTTTAAAGATCTTCGTAAATCTTGGCTCATGCCTTCATGAGTCCGAAGCTAAACAGCAAATCGAAAGTCGACACCTAAAGAAAGCGTTCGATGGCATTTGAATATATGCTTTGGCATAACCACAATTAAAGTGGCAAAAGTGCTTCTACAGTTGGTTCAAACGCATGAATCCCAAAATATTAAAGGCAACCCTCGTTGCAGGTCTGGCAGGTATTTTGCATACCCACCTTTCACCAATGTGGTATCACAATGGACTGAATAGTCTAACTGAGCCTGATACGTCGGGCTGCCACCCAACCTAACCTAACCTACCCACCTTTTACACAAATTGGGCCACTTTCTCAGCAGTGGTTTTCTAGAAATTTTGTTTGAGCCATATTTTCAGTAGTGCTTTTCAAAAGCTTCACCATGTGCTTTCACCATCATACAAAATTCTATTAAAAAGGATACGCTAGAGATCAATGTTCAATGGAGAAGTTCTACCATTAGGATTGGTAATCCTTTAGTCTCATTTCGATACCTTAAGTCTCAATTCTTGGATTTTTTAAGACAAATTATCGGCAAAGGCTGAGTCATACACCTCAAAATAATCGCCCTTCTGTAACATATACCTCAAGCACATTTGACTTCAAGCATATATATTTCCCAGGGATTTGTCCAAACAAAAAATATTGTTTGTATTATTCAAACATAATTATGTTTCACCTTTAGGCAATACACTGGTAAAAAAAATTGTAATCAAAAAAAATTTTTGTGTGGATTATTTTAAAGGGCCAATTAGTTACTTCCATTATTTTACTTGCAGCATACTCTCTAGGTCTCTCTTTCTAAACATATTATATTTACAAACATTTTATGTCCCAAACATGATATAGGTTCTAACATATTAACATATATGCTCCCAAACATTGTTAGCTAGTTTATGGAACATTATCTCGCTTGCCACTTTAAAAATATTGTAGTTAAAAAATTTGAGTTCCAAACATATAATTCTTACACCCAAACATATGAAAAATAGTCTTTTTCGTCCGTGTAGAATCAATGTCAAGAGAGAAGATCACCATTGGAGGGTAGTTTTAGTCTCAATGGACTCTTAAGCCCTCAACTTCTTGTACTTTTTTTATGACAAAATTATAGGCAAAGGTGAGTCATACCGAGGGCTCTCACAGACATATCAGTAGATTCCAAGCCAAATGACACCTACAAATACGACAGACAACCCAAACACTCACATTCTGCCAAAAGTTTCTTGTGTTTATGTCCCTTCACCTTGACACTTCCTTGATTCTTAATTTCTTGCCAAGCTACACTTCCTTAGGAGCCACCGTGTTGCCAATGGTTAGCATGCCGCCCTTTTGCATACACAAGTCCGCGGGGTTCGATTCCTGCTTCGACCGAACACCAAAAAGTTTTCAGCGGTTGATTATCCCACCTCAATAATGCGGTGACATTTCTGAGGGTTTCAAAGCTTTCTCTAAGTGGTTTCACTGCAATTGGAACCGCCGTTCGGCTTCGGTATAAAAAGGAGGTCCCTTGTCATTGAGCTCAACATGGGAATCGGCATTCAACTCCAGTGATAATGAGAGAAGTTCAACAATTATGGTATTCACCATGGACTGAATATGTCTTAAGTGAGCCTGATAATCGGACTGTCCATCCTAACCTAACTTAACCATTCACTTCCTAAGGATCCTCGACATCAACACAACCACACTAACAGGGGTCATGCAATAACGTTGAGGAACATAGTGAATATTATACCCATAGCAGATAGGTAGGTAAATGAACCGTGAAGAAGGAAACAGATGAACCCTATAGGATTGTGATTCAGCTACTGGTACACGACCTATTGCCCGCGGAGCCCTCGATTGACAATTCTGTGCTAATGGAAGTCCGTAGATTGTACCAAATGATAACAACTGTTACCATTTGATGAAGAGTACAATTTTTTAAGTCTACGTGATGGACTCATTCACTATGGATCTGATCCGATAGCTGGATCGTCCGAACAGTTTCTGTCGCCGAAAATTTTTTAGCGATAAACGGAATACATCGAAATGGCTCAGCACCATCAGAGTAGTAATAGAACAAATATGGCGTCTATGGTGATGGTTTCTTAGAAAAAGGTGTGCTTTCCCAAAGCGTTATTTATCTGTATTTCGCTTTGTACACACGAACATTTTTTTTCTAATTCCATAATTAATTGAAATGTCTTCAATTACAGAAATGATAGAATCTATTAAAAAATTAATTGAAAGCCAATAAATTAAAATTAATTGAAATTCAATTAAAAATTAATTGGGACACTTTCATGTTTTGTTGATTGATTTTGATTTTTTCAATTTAAAAAATTTCTTAAATTCAATTAAATTTTTAATTTGAATATTTTTTAAAACTCAAGATTTAAGACTTTAAAATTGGAAAAATTTTCGTGTACAAGCGCCAACATAACAACTCATTTGGGAGGGGTAACAATGCCAAAATGTATAAAATCATTGACCTATATAGTGGATTTTCGATATCAACCTATCTAACACAAATTAATATTCTGAAAAATATTTTTTGAAATCATAATTTTTTCCTTAATTTCCATACAATCCTCGTACTGAGAAGCAAATTTAATGTAGTTGGCGGCAGTTAGGCTTCGACTACTACATATGGACAATATACTGACAAATTTAATATAGAGCGCAGAGGCAAAAGGGAAAAATCTCATAAATGATCTTTACGAGAGGAAAAAAGCACAACAAGCACATTGGCCAAACAATAAAGGGCGATACAAAAACCGCCACAAACATCATAAAAATTCTCACTCAAATATGACGGGGGGCCCAACTAAACTAAATAACAAAAGTAACGGCAAAAAGTCGGCGGCCATACACTCCGTCGCTCTTCTTTTGTAATTTCATTTTTCTCTTCAGACCGCATTTATCTGTGGCAACAATGTGTTGCTCGTTTTTTTTTCTTTTGCTTTTGTTTATTTTGCCCGCCATTCTTTGCCAAATGTCGTCCCCCTCCAAAAAATAAAAATTGATCGACTCTTTATTTTTTTTTCTTGTTTTGCAACGTTAGTTGTGTAGAAATTTGCCCAATCTCCATCCCGCAATTCTAAAATATACCAATGCCGCAATTATATAGATAAAGGTATGTTGCATTCGTTCCAATTTAATTATTATTATGGTTTATCATAGGCCTACATTAAATGACAACTTTGTTGCATTTTCACCGATAGTCATAGAGGGTTTGCAATCACTTGGTTCTTGATAGCTATAGGTTGAAAGCAGTACCGATAGATTGTGTTTTTGAGAGTTAAATGTTGTATAATTGCATAAGAAACAAATTAAGATTGGGACTTCACCTTCATTAAGATACTAGGTAGGGCCCAAAATCGTGTTTTGGAATGGACACCGACATCTGCCTCTTAAGAAAAATACCACAGAGAAATCCATACAAGTCTGAATGAAGCTCTACTCCATAGGGTTTCTATAGACGATTAATAGTTCATTTGATGTTAAAGTCAGTCTTTTGTACCAGGTCTACGTAATAGTTTCATTAACTTCAATTCAGCCTGCTCTGAATATTTTTTTTTTCAAAAGAAAATTCAACCGAGCTGAATAAAAATAGAAAACCTCGAATTCAGATAGACAGAATAGTGTCATCGCAGGAAAAGATTCAATTCAGCTAGGCTTGAAAAGCTATTTCTTCATACGCAATTTATGTTTAAGCCAGGCTGACATTTTTTTTCATAGAAAACTTCAATTTAGTCTGGTAGAATAAAAAAGTTTTTCAGTAGGATAAATTCAAAATCAGGCGGGGCTGAATAAATTTTTTCATAGGGTAACTTCAATTTCAGCCATGCTGAAGTAAAGCTTTTCATACGAAGAACTTCAATCTAGCTTAGGCGCAAATAAAGTTTTGAAACAGGATAACTTAAATTCAGGACAGGATTAAAAATCGTTTTTCCGGAAACTTCAATTCAACCAAGCTGAGAACTTCAACTCAGCCAAGACTGGAATACGGAAAATTAAAAAAATAGATACAATATTAAAATTAGTGCAGGTCGAAAAGAGTTTTTCATTAGTAAAATTTCAAGTCAGCCCTCACACCCCCCCCCCCCCCCCCCCCCCCCCCCCCCCCCCCTCAGAATAAAATTCTTCGGAGGATGACTCGAATTCAGCCAGGCTTGAATAAAGTTTTTCATACATACAACTTTTATTTCATCTAAGGTTGGAATAAAGTTTTCCATAGAAAAAACTTCAATCAAGCCCTGGCCAGAATAAAGTTTTTCATAGCAATTCAGCAATTATTGAAGCAGAGTTTTGCACAGTAAACTTCAATTCAGTCAAGATAAATAAAAGCTTTCATGGGAAACTATCAAAAGGCCATGCTGCAAAAAGTATTATAATTAGAAATCGCATATTTAGCCAAACTGCATAGATTTTTTCATAGGCGAAATTGAATTTAGTTTTAGTATTTCTTAACCCTTTCAACTACGCATGTGCAACGTAGAAGGACATTCGAAAAAAAGACATCCAAATTACTATTTTCCCACTTAGTTTCATTTTATTTTTTCGATGTTAATTTTTAAAGTAGAGGCTTTAAATCTAAATATCTATACAATTTTCCTATGGTGAGCACTTAAAAAATAAAATTTTTATAAATTCTAACAATAAAGAAAAAAATACGAAAATTTGAGGACCAAATTTTTCTATTGTATGCTTCTAGTATACAAACAACTATAAGCCTGATACCTTTACTGGCCGTTCTTTTTTATACCCTCCACCATAGGATGGGCGTATATTAAACTTTTCATTCCGTTTTGTAACAAAATCGAAATATTTGCTCTAAGACCCAAAAGTTATATATGTCCGGCGTCTTGGTGAAAATTCTGAGCGGATCTGAGATGTCCGTTCCGTCCGTCTGTCTAGTTAAAGTTCACGCTATCTTCCGAAGAAATCAAGGCTATCGACATTGAAATTGGCACAAGTAGTTTTATTTGAATGTAGGTCGAGATGGTATTGCAAGACTGGCGCCATATCGGTTCACTTTTAGTATAGTCCCTACTATAAACGCAACCCATCATTTGCGCTTGGAGCCTCTGTAGGAAGCAAAGTTTCATCCGATTCCGTGCTGAAGATTGGCGTACGATGAGTTAGTATAGGTCTACGACCATGCAAAAAAATTCGTGCCATCATCGGTCCATAATTATATATAGTTCCCCATATTAAACCGAATCCTCCGACTGTATTCGAGCCTCTGGAGAAGCCAATTTATCCGGAGGCGATTTAATGCTTAGTCATATGGTCTCTAAACAACCATGCCAAAAAATTTGGTCCACAATCGGTTCATAAATTTATATAGCCCCCCAATATAAAAACCGATCACCAGATTTGACTCGGAGCCTCTTGGAAGACCAAAATTCATCTGATTTCAGTTGAAAGTTGGTACGAGGTGTTAATATATGGCCTCAAACTCCCATGCAAAAAATTGCGTCGGGTATCGGTCCATAATTATATATAGGCCCCATAATAAACCGATCCCAGATTTGACCTTCCAGAGCCCCTTGGAAGAGGCAAGAAATTTCTTCCCATTCTGTTGAAATATGGTACGTTGATGTTAGGTATATTGGTATCAACAACGCATCTGCAAGAAATTGGTTCCTATCAGCCCATAATTATATGTAGCCTCCTCATATAAACCGATCCCCAGATTTGACCTTCCCGGTGCATTTTGGGAGAAGCAAAAATTTCATCCGATCTGCCTTGAAGGAGGAGCAAATTTCATTTCCGACGTGAGTTGAAATTTGCGACAATTGTTGCTAGTATATGGTCGTTAACAAACCCATGCGGTAACTAGATCCATATCGGTCTATAGTTATATTATATCCCTCAGATAAATCGATTTCCAATTTCACCACAAAAAATTGCGTTCCATATCAAGTTTCATTAATTGTATATAGCCCCCATATAAGCGAACCCCATTATTCAATTTCTGGATCTCTACGGACCGGGCGCCAAAAATCGATATCCGATTTGTAATATTTGTTGGACTTAACTATACATAAACTTTTGTCTAATAATATACCACGTATGGACTAATACACAATTTAGAAAACGATGCTTAAGAAGTTTTAAGATACCACAACCCAAGTAATTTCGATATGTGTGATGACAGTCTTTCTAGAACTTTCCTACGCAATCCCATGGTGGAGGAGTACATAAGATTCGGCGCCTGGCCGAACTTACGGCCGTATAAACTTGTAAAATGGTTTAACTTTATCGTCTTCAACTTTTTTTAAACAAAAAATCCATCAGCGAAAATTGATTTGATGGAAAAATTGAATTGTATCCCTAAATAGAATTAATATTTTCCTTACGAAACTCTTTCTCTCTTTCAAAACTAATTTTAAAAATGTTTAGATTTTAACGGCAACATTAATCACCCAGCAAGAGATCATTAATTTCCTTATATGGCATATCATAAAATTTTTCCCTGAGACTTAAATACACAATAAGAGAACTCAAGCCTCCACCATAAAAGTATCATAAATTGCACTTAGATTGAAAGAGAAGCTTTTACCGCTACAATTTATCTTGTAGGGTATTATTGAGATTCAACTGAAAACTGTCTTGATTCAATTACGACAATGACTTATAGTGCAACTTGAGGATACAGTAGTGTGTGAGTGTGTGATTGTACGTCTGTATGTTGGCCTCCTCCATGCTTGGATCATTGTTTATACGATTGGTGGTTGGCACAAGACACAAGGGCAACAAATGTTGATTTCATTATCAGCATTGAGAGTACTTGAATAAATGGCATGCGTACTTATCTTAGCCTCGAAAGATTTTTGTTTTTGGGTGAACTGAGTAAATTTGCTGGGGTGTTGTAGAGCGGATTTATTTTAAATTTAATCAGCACCACTATTGGTGGCAATGACACTGACTTCAATAACCTGCAACGTGTGTTATGTGTGGCATACATTTTAGCTATTTTTAGATGCACACAAAGTCTTACTATACCATTTGCTAAAAATGATGTACAGTACTTTGTATCCTAGAAATATGAGCTAAGACTAAGATTTCTGAGAATATCGAGAATTTTTTCTGGGATGATCGTAGTTTTTTTTTAGAAAATTTATACATTTGCGGTTTATGGTAACTTATATAAGTTTTGGAGTAGCTTTATATGTTTCCCTTAATGTACATATACTGCATGCAAAATGGGTGCTCTGCAAAGGATAATAAACAGATGTTTTTCATATACACTCAACGAAAATTTTATGAACTTTATTGGATTGGACTCGAGAGAAAAATTTGTAGAGCGGTGATCATTTATGAGTTTTGCTTCATTTCACGCATGCAGGTAAAATTGTTTTAAGAAATATTGCTGAATAGACTATTCCCAAAAATTCGTATCGGAAAAGTAGGAATATTTCTTAGCTAATTTTGGAGGAATTTACATTTTTTGAAAAATTGCAGATTTGGGATTGAAAGGACTTATCAGATACTTGACCAAAAAGGTCCAATTGGGGAAGCTAAGAACGTAATTTCCTATTCTGGTATTCTATGAAGAAACAAGCAAAACAGTGATTCAGGTAGAAACAAAATTTACAATAGAAAGAATGTACATTGAAAACAAATATTAAGAGCCAAAACTTTTTTGTACCCTACACGATAGGATGCGGGGTATAATAACTTTAACTTTCCGAGTGTAACACATCGAAATATTGGTCTCAGATCCCATTAAGTATATATTTGAGGTGTGCACGTGACACGAAATTGTGGTGCCCCACGAAAAATTTTAGTGACTCAACGCGTGAGTCACGCTGACGGCAACGTCGTGAGTGTGTGTGTGCGTGATTAACAAACCAAATATCTTAGCGTGAGCACGAAAATTAAATACTTCCGTGATGTGCGTGAGTAATCAATTTCGGAAAAACACGCTCACGAATATAATACCGCTACAAACATAAAATACTTATAACGCACTCGCTTTTAACCATACTCATGTTTTCTGTCAGGTTCTATAGGCAAATCAGTTATAAAATTATTCGTGAGACAACGACATTTTTAGTGAGTCACGACATTAAAAAGATTTTCGTGCGTGAGTACAAATTTTCTTTTCCTGAGCGTGAGGCCTACCAAAAAATATCGGGCGTGACGTGTGCGTGAATAAGATTTTCCTCTCTCGTGAGTGTGCGTGAGCGTGAGTAAAAATATTACTCACGTGCACACCTCTAAGTATATATATATTCTGGGTCCGTGGTAAAGTCTGTAAGTCAATCACGATGTCACGTCCGTCCTCATGTGAAAGTCAGGTTAACTTCCGAATGAAACACGCTATCCACTTGAAACTTGGCACAAGAAGTTGTTATTAATGGAGATCAGATGGTATTCCAAATAGGCCATATCGGACCACATTTCTCAAATGAATTGACCCTCATATTTGGCTTGAGGATCCCCCAGGAGGACCAACTTTTATCCGAGCCGGTAGAAATTTATTACGCGATGTCCTATGTATATGTCCTATCGAATTTTTGCGAATTTTTGTCTCTATCGATCCATAATTATATATAGCCCCCATATAATCCGATGCCCAGACTTGCTTTACGGAGCCTCCTAGAAGAGCAAATCTCATACGATCCGGTTGAAATTAGGTACGTGGTGTTTGTTAAGGCCCTGAACCACAGATTTTACCTCCGGAGCCTCATCCGATCCGCATAGAATTTGGTATGTAATATTTGTATATGCCCTCTAACAACCACGCCAAAAATTGGTCCCATATTGGTCCATAAATTATATACTCGTCCGATAAACCAATCCAGATTTGAAAACTACGGAGCCACGTGGAGAAGCAAATTTCATCCGATCCGATTTAAATTTAGTACGTGATGTTTGTATATGTGCTCTAACGACCATGCAAAAATTGTTCCATAATTATTTATAGCCCCCATTTAAACCGATCTTCAGATTTGTCTTACGGGCCTCTTTGCCAATTACATCCGATTCGGTTGAAATTTGGAACGTGAAGTTTGTATATCCCTCTAAAAAACGGCAAAGTAATTCGGCTTAAGTACATGTTGCTCCCATGTAAACTGAACCCCCTATGATTTAACTTCGGAAGTCTCATGAAGGAAGAAGTTTTATATGATTCATTTGAAATTTGGCCCTCTAATTACCATGAGAAAATTGGTCCATATCGGTTAATAATTATTTTTAGACTCTTCTATATAAAACGATCCAGAACAATAGAGGGCTTTGTAGGTACTTATTTTGCCAATTCATAGTGGCATAAATTTCGGCCAGCCCTACTTTAGGCCGTATATACTTGTTTTTATATATTATAGCATATAGCATATATGAAGGGAGTAAACTATGATGGAATTTGATTTGGAAACCAACCTACCTACGACTGTTCAATAGGGGGACCGATGAAGATGAACGAAAAAAAAACATTAAAACCAAACCAAATAAAAAAAGATATTTAAACTAATCCAAAATGAACTAAACAGAAATGAAGAAGGAAAGGTAGTATCTACAATTCGTCATTACACAAACAACTGCAGCCACTGATGCCTGCATTCGTATGTAATATGCTTTTAAACATTTACGAGATCCCATTGCAATGATCCCACGCACACATACAGACTGGCGAGTATGTGACCCACGACCAACCCCTTATTTGCTATATGACTATACGCGTATGTGGACATATATACACTGAAAATGAAATGGACATTTATACACTGAAAAATGTATAATTAAAAACGATCATATCATCGTGTATATCAGGATAATTTTCACGAATTCAATTCAAATCGCCCTTAGTTTACTTTAGTTAATGTTATCGATTATTCTCAGATTACCAGCGTATTGTTATTACCGCAGCTGATGAACTTTCGTAATTTTAAAGAATTATTGCCAATTCCGATTTTTGACTTACATGAAATGAAGTTTCTGTATCTTGAAAGAAACCAAATAGGGATAGACTTAAGGCAACTTTTTCTGGTTACAGTCGTAGGTAGGTTGGTTTCCAAATCAAATTCCATCATAGTTTACTCCCTTCATATATGCTATATGCTATAATATATAAAAACAAGTATATAGGCCTAAAGTAGGGCTGGCCGAAATTTATGCCACTATGAATTGGCAAAATAAGTACCTACAAACCCTCTATTGTTTCTGATCGTTTTTATATAGAGAGTCTAAAAAATAATTATTAACCGATATGGACCAATTTTCTCATGGTAATTAGAGGGCCAAATTTCAAATGAATCATATAAAACTTCTTCCTTCATGAGACTTCCGAAGTTAAATCATAGGGGGTTCAGTTTACATGGGAGCAACATGTAATTAAGGACCGATTTTTGCACGGTTTTTAGAGGGCATATACAAACTTCACGTTCCAAATTTCAACCGAATCGGATGTAATTGGCAAAGAGGCCCGTAAGACAAATCTGAAGATCGGTTTAAATGGGGGCTATAAATAATTATGGAACAATTTTTGCATGGTCGTTAGAGCACATATACAAACATCACGTACTAAATTTAAATCGGATCGGATGAAATTTGCTTCTCCACGTGGCTCCGTAGTTCAAATCTGGGGATTGGTTTATACGGGACGAGATATATAATTATGGACCAATATGGACCAATTTTTGGCGTGGTTGTTAGAGGGCATATACAAATATTACATACCAAATTCTATGCGGATCGGATGAGGCTCCGGAGGTAAAATCTGTGGTTCAGGGCCTTAACAAAACCACCGTACCTAATTTCAACCGGATCGTATTGAGATTTTGCTCTTTAGGAGGCTCCGTAAAGCAAGTCTGGGCATCGGATTATATGGGGCTATATATAATTATGGATCGATAGAGACAAAAATTTCGCAAAAATTCAGACTAGGACATATACAGTAGGAACATCCGCGTAATAAATTTCTACCGGCTCGGATAAAAGTTGGTCCTCCTGGGGGATCCTCAAGCCAAATATGAGGGTCAATTCATTTGAGAAATGTGGTCCGATTGGCCTATTTGGAATACCAATCTGATCTCCATTAATAACAACTTCTTGTGCAAGTTTCAGTGGAAGCGTGTTTCATTCGGAGTTAACCTGACTTTCACAGAGGACGGACGACATCGTAGATGCTTACAATTTACCGACGACCAGAATATATATACTAGATGGTGTGCACGTGAGTAATATTTTACTCACGCTCACGCACACTCACGAGAGAGAAATCTTATTCACGCACACTCACGCCCGATATTTTTTGGTAGGACTCACGCTCAGGAAAAGAAAATTTGTACTCACGCACGAAAATCTTTTTAATGTCGTCGACTCACTAAAAATGTCGTGTCTCACGAATAATTTTCATAACTGAATTTGCCTATAGAACCTGACAGAAAAACATGAGTATGCGGTTAAAAGCGAGTGCGTTAATAAAGTTATTTTATGTTTGTAGGCGGATATTATAGTTCGTGAGCGTGTTTTTCCGAAATTCGTCTCACGCACATCACGGAAGTATTATTTTCGTGACTACAACGCAAAGATATTTGGTTTGTTAATCACGCCACACACCACTCACGACGTTGCGTCAAGCGTGAACCTCACGTCGTGAGTGCACTTGAAAAAATTTTCGTGAAGCACCACAATTTGTGTCACGGTGCACACCTCAAATATATACTGTAATGGGATCTGACGACCTAATAATTTCGTGTGTTACACTCGGAAAAAGTTAAATGTATTATACCCGCGCATCCTATCGTGTAGGGTACAAAAAGTTTTGGCCTGCTTAATATTTGTTTTCCAATGTTACATTCTTTCTAGTTGTAAATTTTGTTTCTACACTGAATCCACCTGTTTTGCTTGTTTCTCATAGAATACCAGATAGGAATACGTTCTTAGCTTCCAATTGGACCTTTTGGTCAAGTATCGACTAAGTCCTTTCAATCCCAAAATCTGCAATTTTTCAAAAAAATGTAAATTCTCAATTAGCTAAGAAATATTCTACTTTTCCGATACGAATTTTGGGAATAGTCTATTCAGCAATATTTCTTAAAACAATTTTACCTGCATGCGTGAAATGAAGCAAAACTCATAACTGATCACCGCTCTACAAATTTTTCTCTCGAGTCCAATCCAATAGAAGTTCATAAAATTTTCGTTTGATGTGTAATATGAAAAACATCTGTTTATTATCCTTTTGCAGAGCACCCGCATTTTGGCATGCGACGTATATGTTAACATTAAGGGTAAACATATAAAAGCAATCTCCAAAACTTACTATAAATTACCATAAACCGCAAAATTATAAAATTTCTAAAAAAAGAACTACGTCATCCCAGAAAAAAAATTCTCGATATTCTCAGAAATCTTAGTCTTAAGCCGTCATATTTCTAGGATACAATAGTAACTTTTACATCATTTTTAGCCAAATGCTTATAGTAAGGCTTTGTGCATCCTAAAGATAGCTAAATGTATGCCACACATATTAACACAGTTGCAGTTACTTGAAGTCAGTGTCCATTGCAACCCAATATTCGGGTGCCTGGAATTAAATTTAAAAAATATAAATCCGCTCTACAACACCCAGCAAACATTACTCAGTTTCACACCCAAAAGACAAAAATCTTTTCGAAGGCCTAAGATAACCGGACGCTATGCATTTATTTCAAGTACTCTCACATAGCTGAATATGAAATTCACATTTGTTGCCCTTGTGTCCTTGTGCCAAACCACCATCGTTAAAAACAATGTATCCAAGATGGATGGAGCCAACATTACAGACCGTACAACATCACACATCACACGACTACTGTATCCTCAAGTGTGCACTATAAGTCATTGTCCGTAATTGAAATCAACGACAGTTTCCAGTTGAACTCAAATAATTACAAGATAATTGTAGGCGGTAAAGCTTCTCTTTCAACATTAAAGTCAATTTATGTACTTTTATGGTGGAAGCTTTGAGTTCCTCTTATTGTGTATTTAAGTCTCAGGGAAATTTTAAGGGTCAATGGCTCTATATTAATGGAATTTAATATCTCGTGTTGGGTGTTAATGTGCCGTTAAAATGTAAAACA
>PGFW01041079.1:10519-24400 GCA_003123925.1 Haematobia irritans | reverse complement strand
AAGAGAAGGAGAGAGATTTTTTTAGAGATCCTCGTTTATTTTTCGCACCTGGCATTTTTCTTTTAATGTACCAAATTGCCTATGCCTTAGCCGGTTTGCTAAGGCGAAAATGCATTACAAAACGGAGCCATTATTCTTCTACATATTATACAATTCAACACAATTGAGGAGGATGATTGGATCCATATTTCACAGACATTCCTTGACCCCTGGCGGTTTATTTTATATTCTAATTCCTTGTAAACAGAGGTATTATTTGTTCATGAAATTCACTAATTTCGGAAAATCAGAATTATAACGTAATACATAAATGGAAATCAGAAAATGCGCGGAACAGTCTACTCGATATAAAAAAGCCATCTACTCATTTGACATGAAAATGGACATCCCCATTAAATAACAGAACTTTCAACAAAACAGAAGGAAAACTATTTCTATACAAAAAACTGCTACTTTTATTCATTTTGGGAGATCAAGAAAATATTAAAATTAATAATAGTATCTTATAGAGGATTTGATGCAATAGTCGCGTTCAGGTGCTAACACTAAAAAATATCAATTCATTAAAGAGTTTCATTCATACAAATAATATAGCTATTTTATTGTTTCAGACCGAAAAAAAAACAAAATTATGGCGTTCTTGCCAATACGTGCACTTTCACTCTCTAAATAGAAAACAACACATATTAACAAACACTTAAATATAACAAGTAACCATTTACGAGCTATATCAATCGGACAATGATCACTGAGAGATCTCAATTTCCTATGCTGTAAGTTAAAACAATTACTAACCATAAGAAAAAAGAAAAATGGTTAATAAGGCATGAAATAAAAACAACGCAGGAAACAAGCATTAACATTGTCAAAAAATGCTATAATGACTAGGAGTATATAACCACAACCATTACAAGTAACAAATAATATATTTAACAAAAAATTTCACGGCACATAAATGTTATAAATATTGCAGTTGCCATACAATACCTAACTCTAGCCATTAGCAGCTCTCCGCATATTATTTAAAATTGTTTTCCTCTGCCACTACTGATCCCTGCTTTTACATATACTAAATATAACGTTTATATACTAACTAATATACTCATCCAAGCTACATCAGTAAAGCACAATAATGGCTTACTTGTTTTTACATCTTAGACGCAATAACATGTTCATAATAAATTTACAGGATATCAATGACGTAACAAAAAGTAGTTTCAGGTAAAAGGGAAAAGAAATTAAAAACAAATACATATCGCGAAACAATTACATTGTACATATTCTAAGAAACATAAATTCGAATATATAACGAGAAAATTATATTACTCTAGAAAATAATACTCAAACCACACCATACCACTAATTAGTAAACGTATTTTCATCCATCCAGTTAACATAGCATTCACATGCGCAATCTTAGATAATAACATGTTCTATAAATAACACACCTGCTGCAAGAAAAAAGATATATTACTAACCTAGAAAAATAATATTACACCAGAGCTACAAATAATCATGAAACCTCAATTTAATCATATATAGTTATATATTATCTATACTAACTATGTTCTCAGTCTTAAAAAATAAATTTTTTTCTCAAAAAGAGATCTGGTTTTTGTACATTTAATTAAGGTTTAAGACCTTAGCCAAGCTTATCACTATTAATAGAGGTGATACATGCTTTACTTTTAAAGTTATTTTTCTGCCTATAATTAGTCAATTCTAAAAATTTACTAATTTATTTAAAATATACACTATTACCCCAAGAACTAAGAGCAAGTAAATCTTCACCCTAACAAAACGTAACTTAAATTATTTATGTTCGATTGGTATGGTATTATTGTTATACATCAGAATAAGCAATAAACACTAAGAAACCAGACACATTTAAGAATGGACAAAAATTAAAGAATAGTTTATATTCGACTCTTCGTTTTATATAATGGTTTTGCTATAATATAACATGAAAAAAAACACAAACTCTATTACCTACCATGGCAAGAAAATCATGCCACACCGGTATCGAATTTTGTCAGTATTCTCATCTAAAAAATTTAGAATCTTTGGGTGTCTTGTTGTATCTGAGTAAATTTAGTAGCAAGATTGTGAGGGTATTATAGATATGAGCGGTTACCTGGGTTACCTTTATACTGATTCTAGAATAAATAAAAAAAAAATCTCCAAAAAACACTATATATAATATCAATAACATCGCAGATTTAAGATGTTTCAAGGTTAATTTCTTACTAGAGTGAAGTGTTCAAAACTCAACTAAAATATTCTTATCTCATTAGACAGCCTTAATTAGATATGACACATAACAAATTCCTTACTAAAAGAAAGAGTACTTAAATATCTATAATTGAATCGCATATATTGTTATTAGATATAATAAAGAACATATAATGATTGAATATATTACAACTAAAATTTATCAATATTATGTACAATTATGTTTTAACTAGCGATTTTTAAAATTCATATGAGGAAATAAAAAACGCATACTTTATAATGATCCAAAAAGAGTTTCACTTAATGAAAATACGGCATATATATCATAACAAAATACTACAAAATTCAAGACTCTTCTTCTTCATAATTTTCTCGGCACCATAATTCACTGGGGGACACTTTGGCACTACCTATAATAGTGAGACCATAGATAAAAGAGAATAGCGAACCTCATTATATGAATCTTGAGGCCCTTTATTCTACAACTATTATTTGACTTTCAATTCTAACACATGTTGTTAAATGTTCTCATGAATTTGTAACTAAGAACACGATGTTAAATATCAATAAGATAAAAGTTACATTTTAAAAAAGAATATGGTAAAGACATTTATTGATATACATTTTCTTTGTGTGAAACAAATCAATTATATCTTTTATGATCGTTAATGAATAAATCTCCTTGGTAAGATATGAACAAAAATAATTGGACAAGACTACAATAAAAAAAAATCATGTTATGTTTTCTTACAAAATTTAGGTGATTTTAACATTTTAATAGACAAACATTAGCATCAGCCACAAGCAAATTGAGAAATTATTCTATCGGGATTTCATCACAACACAAAAATTAGGAATCCAATTTAGTATATGTTTTTTTAATTTTTTATGCTGTTATTTGGGTTAGAATAGCCAGAATAATAAGATAAAGTTACTGAGTCATGTCGTAAATTAATTACATAATAATATAATGGACCATTTTGTCATTTAAAAATCATAAAAGGTTATACTATTTAAAATTCGATATGATATTTCTGCAGAAATGCAATTTATATTTTTGTACAGAATAATATATCAGTATTAGTTGAAATGAACAAATTTTGTATAAATAAAATAAATATATTCTATGGATAAATCCTCAAAATTTATTGAAAAAATATATTTCATATATGAAAATAAGGATTATCGGTTGGATAAGACAAAATTATTTTTTGCTCTAGTAACGTAACCTAAAAAAGCCAATAAAATATCTTTTTTATTTTACAATTATGAATAACATCGCAAATACTTGGACTCGGGTGATAATCGAATACCAGGAAGGAGCACGGCTATTCTAAGAGCTCAACCGGATAATATATGGGCGGTTTTCTCTCAAGTAAACTTGACCTTTTATTTTATATTTTATGGTTTTCTCGTGTCGAATTCAAAACAGCGAGGTATAATCCGTCACATATCATTAAAATATTTTAATATAATTGCCGAGGATGTTTCATATTCGAGTTTATAAATCTCATCCGTTGTTCAGTATTAAATCCGTTCAGGAATTGGAGAAACTGACCAGTGATATAGACCCAATAAAATTTATCATTGTATCCATTGTGATTACACGAAAATTCGATACAATTACACATTGAGTTTTGAACCAACAATCCTACTATAGTTATCAACTGAGTGCTTTCTCTCGAAACATCGATTTGGGGATAAATTTTAAAGCTATCATATTAGACATTTATAGAGAGAAAACCTAAACCTCTTCTATTTAGATCGAGCGCGAGTTCCGAACGGAGTCGTCGTTCCAACCATTGCATGGAAACCGACTTATGAGAAGCTTTGGAAACACCCCATTATTAATGGTCACACAAGACCATCAAAATGCAACGTCATACGTCATGGGGATGAGAAATTAAACGACCGACTGGTTAGATATCCACCGCTGAAAAACTTTTTGTGTTTGACAGAAACATAGGACACAGGAATTTCGAACCCAGGTACGACCCAAATTAAAGTATTTTTGCAATTCGTGCTGGGGGAGCTATTTTTTTGCTGAACACCTCATTTACATTTAACCCTAGTTAGGCGTACCCGAAATTTCTGGTTGTTGAAAATAAATTATGAAAAATTATTTAATCTATATTTTGTATGCATTAATAAACAATTTGTAAATTCCTATAAAGGACTTACAGAGCCCTATTTAAACAAATTTTTCTATAGAAATTACAAACTGGTGTTGGTGAAGATTACTTATAAATTATTGTCGATCTCTATAGGGCGAAATTATTTCCGTAATCCTTAAATTTTCACACAGCATAACGTTCTTACACTGTAGAATACATCTAATTTCAAGAAAACATTTTCTATAGAAATAAAATTTTATTTTTTGTTTTGATCTCAGCGGTAAAAACCATTGCGTTGACTTAAACTACAAGGACTAGCTTAAACAACAGAGGAAATTGTCAAATTTATTTGGTGCAAAGCCCTATAGACTGCAAGATGGATGCCGATGAGGAATGATGGTTACTATATGCTCACCATCTTGTGCGGTCCATCCTTCTTAACCAAACAAAATACAATCAAATTGACTAAACAATCGTTCCTATAATTATCTATCCACTCTGGTGGAATTACGCTACTCTTGTATGCTTTGACCTCATTGAGGGCCCGAATGGTTTTTCAAGCTAGACAGGGACAAAAACATTACACCAATCACACTAACTCTAGAAAGATACAGGTTTTAACCTTGAACCAATCAAACAACAAAAGAAGTTTACAAATTTTTCTCGAACAAGAATTATTTTTCATATAGAAAAGTAATAAACTCTGGGAGCCTCTAATGACAAATTATTCAGGTCATTTACTTATAAAAAGAAATGCTGTAGCAACAACCATTTAAAAATCCTTGGCGGACAAAATACGGTCTTTGGGTGTTAACATCATAATTTCGAATAATGAGGAATCTCAAGGAAATAAAAATTAATAAAATATGAAAGAAACATCATTATATCTGATTTCTTTAATCGATCTATTAGCGAATACTTAAATAGAATTTCCAATTATCATATTCTTCTAACAATTAATTTCTATAAGAGGAATACTTAACTGTATCAATTGAGCGAAACATTTTTTATTCAATATTATAAGTAACTAACAAATTTTGACACTTTTCTTGTGATATCAAGTAAATTAGACTTAAATACTTGATATCCCATAATAGAAACATATTAAACCAAAAATGATCGCTATCTAGACACAACACTAAAAATTACATAGACCATTATTTGAAGGCGTTTTTTATACTCTTAACTCACAAACATCAATATTTAACATATATATCAGTAAATTTTATGAAGGAACAATTTTACTTATAAATTCATATAAATATAATTATTCTGCTCCCATATACGTCCCAGTAATATGTTTAAGCCTTATCAAAGACATGCTCTCCTCTCTTACATGAGCGTGAAATATTACTTAGAAATTTCGTTCCCATGTTTGGTGTAAATTAAAATCGCATAATTAGTAATAATAAGTAATAACTATAATTTTATAGAGCAAGTGAATTATATAACCATATTTTATTCAATTAATTACAAACTTTCAATAAAAGAATTTTTTTCAAAATTATAGTAGATTTTGATAAAATTTTTCCAATATCGAAATTTTCCGTTTCCTAAACCTATTTTTCTGTGTGCACGTTTCTCACTATAGTAACAAATATTATCTAAGACAGTTTTGCTCGAATCATTCTATGTAATCAAACAAACAGGGTCTTACATTAGTGTATGACAATCGCCTATTATTTATCAGTGGGCAGACGAATAAATCTTCTCACGTGTGAAGATATCCTCCTAATTGGCCTAATGATATTAAATTTTCATTCACGCATCAAATAATATGTCTATTAGTATGGAAAACTTATGGACTAGATACTCTGGGGTTAATGCCCTCTCATAGCATCAGACAATAAGAACTTATTTGTGCACCATGTATAGGTCCCCCTCATATATAATAAACTCCCCTTGATTACTACGCACTCGGTATATTATCAGGTCAGAGTTTGGATACGATTTTCCCTACGCTACAGATATAAACAACACCAATTATTTCTCTTCCGTATATTCACCGAAAAATTAATTTCAGTTCTACGCATAAATCTTACAACATTTATAGAAAGGCCTAGAATATGGTGTATTTTGGAACTAAATTTTTCTATTAAACATTAAACTAACGATGGATTTACAACAACGTCTAAACTTTTATAGCGAAAAATATTTAGGAAGCCGCTTACATCGTGACGTACATATTTGAATCTGCTTAAATTGAATATACAATAAATAGTACATAAATTTCTACATATTATTGGATAAGTCATTTGTTAAAAAGACAAATTTTTTTAACAACATTCGTTCTATTCTATGGTGAAATTTAAAAATATCATTCCTATTTTAAATAATTTCATTCTTATTATGAAATCAGCAAGTAGGTCTGTGGGACAAAATTTTTTTGTTAGGCTATTTATTGTAGGTACAATTAATGAATAAAACATATGTCTGGGGACCTAAAATTTAACTAAAATATATAGAGACAAACTGAGAGTTATATGTCTATTATCATAATTTACTAATATTTATAAATTTTTTGGTTATATATCAATATAACATATGAAATTTATATTTCATATAAAATTATTTTCATTAAATAGAAATTAAAAATTTTTATGCCAATATTATCTGCTTTAGGGGAAATATAGATTAATTCCGTACCACTAATTTTGGTACCTCTTAGGAGAATATATTGGTTGTTATAAATAATTACATGTCATTGAAAATTTCGACAAAGGAATAAATTTAAATACTACAAAAATATTTCTTATCTGAATGTGAACATTAATAGATTGAGTCTACAAATAGTATATTTCAATTTTAATATAAAGCTAAGAGTCATTATTCTATAATACCACATAGAAACCATCTATTTAGGAAACGATATAAAATTTTGTAAAAAAATTATTTCTTCTTTCCAATAAATATTTAAAAGACCAAAATTTTAACATCTCTAAAGAGAAATATTACAATACTATTTTGTGGCTAACAAATAACTCTTTCCCACAGCTAGTAAATAATTTAGACAAAAATGACGGATAGGCTCTTAAGTACAGGTGATGCTTACCAAATAACTGGACAAAAATTTGATAGAGAACCTTAGGAAATTTTTATTACATCTGATTCCATAATTAAGACCGCCAAGTATATCTGCCAACAAAAAATCCCTAAACACAATATTTAAATTTTTTATTGTTGAAATCATTATATATTACAACAAATCAGTTTTTGCAATTATAAAGGAAACAAATCCAAATAAAAACATCTCCAAAACTCTCTCAATCAAAACTCTAAATAATACAACAAATTTTGTATCGCTTGGTTTTTTATGTAAGACAAGACACATAGTTGGTTTGTACCAAAAATATTCTCTTTATTAATTATTGTTGTAATATTAAAAAAAGAAAAAGGGTATCTATTTCATTTTAGTCAGATGGTCTACATATATTTTTTATTTCTCAACGAGACAATTTTTATTATTGGTAGAGAGAGTGAGCGATAATATACAGATTTAAATCAATTGTTCAACCCATTTTTATTTTTCTGAGACTATTAGAGGAGAGCGAGAGAGCAGTTTAACTTTTCTCAGAAAAAAAAATTTTGCTTGATCTTTGTAGAAATTTTAGTATTCTAACTGTCGAGCTAGATAGTACATTACCAGTTTAAATTTTTTTTATTTCTACATAAAATTTTCCTAATACAACACAAAACGATTCAAATCTCTATTATTACTAATGTTATAATTAATTTAGTTCAATTATTTGTTTATATTTTTCTAGGACGGTATAATTAATGCCGTCCGCACAAGATCTTGTTATTATTTCTCATATCATTTAAAAAGTTTATTCTTCATTATATTTTATCAAATGAATATTACCAAAGGGTAAATTAACAATCGTTCTTATAAATATTATTTCTATTAGGGTCATAATTTTTATGTCAAATTATGATTTCTATTATAAAATGTTTCATAATTTTATTTTTCCAAAAAAATTTATGTTAGGATTTATTTCTATAAATACCATAAATAAATGTAAAAATTTGTTATTTTCTTAAATTTTTATAATAAATGTTCTTCTACGGTACAAAAATATTATTATCAATAATACTCAAGATAATTTTGCTAAAATTTTTTTTTTTTTAGAGAAAAATTTCTGTGTAAATATTCTTATTTCAATACGTAAAAATATTGCCACTAGGACTTTCTTTCAATTTTTACAATAAGCTGGAATAGATTATCTTGATTTCAAAATAAGACATAGTATAACTTACAAAGTTTTGTCAATTTCTATTAATCTATTAACTATGATTATATTGTCAAAAATTTTGTATTTCTACTATTATGAAAATCAATTGTTATGTTCAATACTACATAACAGTCCACTAATTCTCACAAAGGACAATAATTGATATAATGAAAATGGTTACAAAATATTCAGATTACCAGATCAAATTTTGTTCCTCAATGATACCTTTCTCTGTAGGATCGCATACCATTAGACATCCATTGTGGCATTCTAAAAAACTTATTTTTCAAAGGGGTAAATTTTGTCCAATAACATGTTAGCGAATTATTTACAGCTCACATATTAAGAAATTTACATTTTAGACAAAAATTATACGCATCTAAAAGGTGTTAATTGCACTTTTGTTACCAATAACCTATATCCGGATCCGGGATGGAAATGTTGCAACATTCCACAAGGAACCCAGAAGTCAAACCTGGGAGCGGTCGACCACCGGGGATATATCTCCACAATTTGTATGAACGAAAGTGAGATTTTTGATTCCAGATTGTCGTTAATACGGAGGGCTGGGTACTTCATTATAGATATTCATGACAGCACAGGCTTCGTTTCCACAATTCTGGGAACCACGCAACTGGGACTTCAAATTTGTATTTTCTGATTTGGAAGGGCATATTACCGTAGAATAACGGTTTTCAAATTGCAAACGGATTCGCATGAAATTTACTTCCTATGTCACAGAGGATTCCGGAAGTTCGAAACTCTGGGGGCACTGAAAAAAATATTTACGTGATATAATATTACGCAACCTAAATTTTAGGAAACGAAAAGGAAGCGAAATCCTTAATATAACGAAATTTTAATTAATATAAAGTTTTATAATCATTGCTTCAAAATTTTATATTAGGACACAAATTTTGTAAATTTGCGTCCCTTCGTTAAAGGGCCATGTCTTTTGAACTAAGGCCTAATTTCGTGAAGTAATGAAAATACATTTTTTGATTTAAAGAACAGTCCTTAAATAACTGAAATATTGAAACTTAGATCTAAGATAAAAACGCTTCAGATATATAAGCTAAGACTTATTTAGAGGATGTATGCGTCTTGGTTTTAAAGTTTTCTTGATTCAGAAACATTTTTGACTTGAAGTATCCTGTTATAATTGGATTTTTAACTGGAATTTGTTATTACGGGAGTCCTTTATTGATTGATGGTGGATCCAAATAAACGCGAAAATAGAATGAAATTTAAATAAATGATAATCTGATTCTAATTTTAATTATTGGTCCTAAATTTAAAGCCAGATAGGTCGCTAAAATTATTCTTATTTAAAGAAGCCGCACTTTTGGCCGGAATCATACCAAATCTTAAAAGGAATGTCAACCATCTTTGGATCCAGAAACTTTTTTTGAGTGTGGTATCGTTATATACCAGGCCGATATATTATTCATGGAACGATTGTGCAAAATTTTGTGCACGTTTTTAGAGGGGCACATATGTTGGCATACAGCTGTTCTTCGCAAGTTAAGAGTGATGATTCAAGGAGACGGTGCGGACGACGGACCATCGCTAGATCGACATAAAATTTCACCAGGACAGCAGTGTAAGTATACACTTTATGGAGCCTGAAGCCATATTTACAAAAAGGGAATACAAATTATATACACCTATCTATTGATATAGGGGGTTTTAAAAGTAAAAAATCAAAAGAATAAAAAATTGGATCTGAAACTGTTCTTGTTTTTATCAGTGGTCGTTTATTTCGTCCTCAGTGCTGGGTTGATTTGATGGTCTCTTCAAGGGGTCACAGCATTAGAAAACCGTCGACTATGAGATTTTTTTTTTATTAAAGTAAAAATTAATTTAATGATTTCAAAAAAATAAATGTAATTTGGAAACATATTGATTGTATCGAAATTGTCTAAATTAATCAATGATTTGTAATATCGCAAGACATATTATGAGTTAATAAAACTCGACTGCTACCATGTTTATACAACCTTTAAATGATTACTGGACTAAGCACATCAATAAGAAGGTTTACTCGGATCCAAAGATTCACCTTCCTTTAAAGATTTTGGTATTGTGATTCCGAGCCCCAAAGATGGGGTTTCTTAAATAAGGAATTTTTTGTGGCTTTTTCTAGCCGTTAAGTCACAACAGAAAACTATTCACGACATTTTTCCAATTAAAATCTTAATTGAGTTTTTAAAAATATTCATTAAAATATGATTCAACAATTTTTAATTGAAAATAAAACGCAATCTCAAAATTAATAGTATACATTTATTTGTAATGGGGTCAATTAATTTTAATAAACTGTCAATTAATTTTTAAAAAAACTGATTACTATTTATGTCTGTGCTTGAAGACATTTCATTGAAAAATTAATTGGATCAATTAATTCGCTGATTGGAATCGAAAATTTTTTTGTGTTGTAGATCTAAAATTAAAATTAGGTACAGTCTCATTTAATCGATTTTCATTCCTATTTTTCCGTATATGTTAATAAAGCTATTCACGTACACAGCAAAAAATCACGAATTTTTCAATTAAAATCTTAATTGAGTTTTAAAATTATTCCATTAAAATTTAATTGAATCAACAAATTTAGCATAAAGGACAAAATTGAGTTTCTCTCCCAGCCAGATCTATCTAAGGGCTGGGAAAGATTCATATGGGCCCGAATGAAACTAGTACGAGTATTAGATTTTGTATTCTGCCGTTTTTCTTTCAATGACTTCCATAAATCATTTCCTTAATCTAAATCTGTCCATAAAGCTCGATAATAATTGGTAAAATTAGAACAAATTTTTTAATTGAAAAAAATCAATCACAACAATTATAGTATTCAATTTAAATTTTAACTGATATCAATTAATTTTTAATTGAATGTCATAATTTTTAAATTGATAGCTTTTATGCATTTCTGTGATTGAAGGACCACTTCAATTAAAAATTAATTGGATCGAAAATTAATTCGTGATGAAATCAGAAAAATTTTTTTTTTTGGTGTACAAACAAATGGCCAGTTAATAATCCAATCTATGACAGATACTTCGAAGTAAAAATATTTTCTAATTCCAAAAAACTTTAAACCCCCAAGATCTAATCGACCAAAATAAGTTCTTAGCCTATATGTTTGAAGTGTTTTTATTGTTAAATCTAATGGATTATACTTTCAGTTCACTTACGACGTTCTTAAATCAAAATGTGGTTTCTTTCTTTAAGTTAAATTTGCCTTCATTGTTAAGCTATTGCAACTTAACGATGGTATCCCAAAATGTGTACCCTAATATTAATGAAAAAATTTTTGAGCCAAATTAAAAATCTTATTTAAGAAATTTGCCCTAATATTTATGTAAATTGCGCATCTATATTTAGTTTGCATAATCTTATATAGCATGTAATATTTTTTTCAGTGTTACTTCCAAATGGTTCCTTTCTAGACATAAAGTGCTGATGGATTACGTGCGAAAAAAATGGAAAACGTTTATGAAAAATTTAAACATTTAGAAACAAATCACAAAATTGTTTAATAATTAATTAAAGAAATACAAAAATTTTCCATACATTTTCGTTTCGTTTCCACCATCTCAGTATACAGTCGACGAAAATTTATGACATTTCTTGTGAGATACATTGCCTCTGCATGAATGAAGCTATAAGTTTTCCTAATAATTCAACCTTACCTGAGTGGGACAGTGGGGGCATATATGCGGCAGGCTCTCTGGCTGGTTGGTTGGCAAACACTATTCGACATTTTTCATCATTACTTTGTATATGTTCATTAGTTCACTTTGTTTATGGTATTTTGCTGTTGTTTTTGTTGTTCATCTTTGTTGATATCTTGTAAATGATGTTACATTGATTCTATCTCTCTCTCCTCTCTCCTCAATTGAAAGATTAACGCAATAGGAAGATCTCTCAATATATGGCAACCTGTATGGCATAGTAGGGCGTTCTAGAGAGAGAGCCGTAGCAGAGAGCCATATTCGTTTTTTTGCCATTTTTATATTGCTTTTTTTTTGCTTGAGAATACTCAAATATAATTTTAATTTTGTTTTTTGCCATTAAATGTAATCATTTTATTTGTTAAAATTTCTTCTGTTTTTTTTGATGATTCTTCTCCTGTAATGGATTGGCTCTCTGAGGTCTCATTAACGCGCATTTTTTCGATTTTGCTATAGCGTAAATGCTGTTTGCCGAATCGAAATAACTAAAATACAAAGCAGAACAGCGACTCAAAATAATAAATAAACACCAAAAACTGCCACAAAAAACAATCAATAAGGAATGAACTGATATCCACAATGACATAACATAGTATCTTTCCAGTATTGCTGGAATCGTTTACGTATGCTTGGACGCATAAGGATGGATGTTTAAGGAGGGCGAAAGGCTTAAAGACATAATCGACTACTTAATTTTCAAAGATAGCAAAAAAAAAAAAAAAAACGTTTTCGATATTTTCTTCATCCACTCATGTTGAATATTTCAACTTAGAGAATTTTGATTTCTATGATTTGAAGATATAAATAGGATGAGGGTCTTTACCTGGATCTATAATCAAAAATCAAAAAATAAAACCATACTAAGCGAAAAAAACTTCACTTACAATTAATCTGGTGGGTAATCTATTTCAAAAATTGCGTAAATGCTTATTATTATAAAGGAAAAGTTATCTTTATGCATGACATGTTCTATATAATTTCAGATATTAATCGATTTTAAATTCGGCATCATTAAAAAAAACACGAAAATTTCAAGAAATAATAATAAACAAAAAAACCAAATAAAATATAATTAATTTAAAAAACCTATATCCACTCAGGGTTCGAACCCAGACCACGAGATGCGATGTGGATTGTTAGCCGGATGTTTTACATGGTAGGACTTAGGAAAAAAGTGGTGTTTGCTAACCGAAATCTCTCGTTGAGGGTAAGTCATTATTTCTAAGCAGAAGGTATTGCTGGCAGTAATGACTTACGAACTTACGATAATGAGTTTTTCACCTCAACTACTTACCAAGGAGATTAGCTGGGATACATTAATATTTTTTTTATATATATGCAACTTAGTTTATTGTGATATTTAACATCGTATTTCTTCCTCTTTTTGTGTATTGAAGTTTTAGTGCATATACATATTTTGTTAAAATAGAAAAATGTAAGTAATACCTTATTATTAATATCTGACAGATGGCTATATTAATAGAATTTTCTCTGATGTATTCTTATATTTCCAATTTTTAATTATAAAGCAAAACATTAAATATATATTTATGGAAAACATCGGGAAAA